>JBBPBX010005718.1:18721-48668 GCA_038048925.1 Garcialebias charrua | reverse complement strand
ATAAATTCACGATTTACTTTATACTAATCAGTGTACTTTAGTTTCAAAGCACAGTATACCCACTACAAAAATGTACTTTGTAGACTACACCACTGGTAGTACAATTTAAAGTTTTATTTCTTGACTTTCAAAAAAGGACATTTTATAAAAAATAAAAAGAAGGAATCATCTTAAAAGAAAACAAGTTTGTCAGCACTTCTGTGCTTTTGGTGATGAGAAAGTGTAACGTACATCCAGAAAGAAAGAAGTCAGCTGGTTTTATCTGCTGAAGATCTCCATCCTAAATCCGGAGTACACAGGGGCTTTTGTAATAATAATAATAATAATAAACTTTATTTGTATAGCACCTTCCTACAATGCCTTGCATTGACCAAGGTGCTTAACAGGATAAAAAGATGAATAAACTGGAACAATAAATCAGTGAAGATAGAATAAAAAACAACAGTAATAAAAGAAGGCAATGGAAATAAAAAATGCTACATACTAAAATACCAAAAGAAATAAAAGTTACACACTGAAAGCTTTTTTGAACAAGTGGCATGAAAAGCACACTGTTCCAGGTCGTCTTGACAGAACAGCACACTGTTCCAGGTCGTCTTGACAGAACATAGTGTCTCCTCTTATCAGGGGCCTCATGTATGAACAATGAGTGTGAACAAATCTACTGCGAACACCATGTTCCACAGGATGTTTGAAAACCACATTGCATGCAAATGTTTGATTTGCCATAGAAAAATGTTCTGACATGCAACATTTCTGTCTTTTCTACAAAGTATTTATTTTTTCAGACAGAAAGATGAAGTGCATAAAGTTGTATGTGAGCTGTCTAAGGGCCGCTTCCATTTTCAGACAAAAACCCTGTAAAATCAGCTTTTTTCAGAAAAGGTCATGTGTGATGATATTACTAAAGGTCAATATGGTGCATACAATTAACCCTGGCCATAAATATTGGTGTAACCAAGAACGGCTCGTTTATTTAAAATAATCAAGCACAACCCGAATCGAACCTTTAGTTCAGTCCCTCAGCGAGCATTGAACAGGGCCATGCCACCGGGAAATGTCCCGGTGCTCCCGATGGCCATTCCTCCCCTGGGTGTAACGTGCGTATTGTCAAACCACTGCAGTTTGGGAACTGCTGGAGGGCATTACTAGTAGAGGAATTGGCAGGGAGCGTCGTTTTCCAAAGATCACACCAACCGTCTAGCATACAACACCTGATTCATTAGCCAATCTCTGCGCTGCACTGGCCCCAGCATTACAGAGGGAAAGAGCCAAAATAAGTTGCCAGTTCAACTCCTCACCACGCTGGACCTCCTCACAACAGAGCCTTTTAGATGGAGCTGGCTGACAGGTTGGGTATTTTAATGTATGTAAATGTCATGGGATGGCCTCATCCATGTAATGCCCAGATACTGTATATCAAATTTCCATACACCACAAATGAAATGTTTCGTCAAAGACCAGCATCTCACTTCTTGACATCACTTTTGACGTCAAACCACTTTTTTTTTTTTCAGGCAAGAACCGAAATTCGTAATCTGCCATTATTAGCATTTACCATCTTCTGCCACTCCATTTTTTCCCGTTTATTACCAACCCTGAAGGAATGTCTAAATAAAATGTTACTTCCTCCATCTCCAACATCTGTTCATGGAAGATTAGGGCAATGGTAAAAAAATAAAATAAAAAAACTCCCACACAGAATTTTGAGAAAAGTTTGAATTCAAACATTCGTCTAAGAATTCTTACTTTAATCTCAGAGTTCTAAGAAAAAAAATCAGACTTATAAAAAATATTTACTACCATGACCCTAATCCTCTTGAATCTAATTCATGTTCTTGTAAACAACATATTTTCTTATAACAAAAACAAACAAAAAAACATTCTTAATGCCTTTGCCATAATTATTTGGACATGGGGTGGAAGCCTGCTATGTATTTCACAGAAGAAGATTAGAGTCACAGTCCTTTTTTTCTTCTTCCTTAATTCTGACTATTTTCCCCATAATAACATCATAATTCTGACTTTAATCAAAATTCTGAGATTAAAGTCAGAATTTTGTAAAATAAAAATAAAATGCACAGTGGCCCTAATCCTCTTCCATAGTATTTATACTACTGTAGCTGGCATAGGTATTATTATGTAAAAGATAGTCTTAGTGGCATGAGCAGCTGTGCTCTATTCACATAAATAGGGATGTATAAATGTGTACACGAACATGCACATGCATGTTCCAAAAATCTGAATAGTTTTGTGTGTACGCTAATGTTCTAGATAAAAGCTTGGCAATCTTTCATACATGAAGCCCCTGATCCAAAGACGTTCCCTGTCAGATCCTGTGGGCTTGTCTCATGTCCTTCATACTTGTTCTTCTTCCTGCAGGAATGTTATATTGAAGATTCTGCTGCAATATCAATATTTTTATGCTCAATATGTTTCGTTAATTTGTTGAAAAATCTTGTAAAAAATATTCAAATTGTTAGTATCTTTATTAAAAGAAATTGCAGCAAGATTAAAAAAACAATAAGCAGAAAAAAGTGACTATTAGCAGCATCAACACCGTCCCTCCACAGGGACCTTAAAACAGTTTTTGTTAGGGTTGTTTCTGCTGCATTTCCCTCCAGCTCTTCCACAGCAGCAGGTCACGACTCTTTCCGAAGGCAACAAGCCAACGAGGCAACCGGTATCCGTTAAACTGACCCACGCCGTCATCTCGGCCCATCGCTAGCAACATGGTGACGTAACCTAGCAACCAGAAGAAACATCTGTAGGCAACAGAGACGGTTAACCAGCAACCAGTTAAACGCAGGTGCTTACGTACCTGTCCGATACATCGTCAACTCCTTCCCGATCAGGCTGTTGATGATGTTGGTGACAGCGACGGCGGCGTGGAGGCCGGCGTGGTACGCCAATTTTGGTTCTTTGACATCAGCGCAGTCACCCACGGCATAGATGTTGGCGAAGCCCTCAACCTGCAGGTGCTCATTCACCTTCAGCGCTCCGTTTTCTGCCAGACTGTCAGCTGCCAGCAAAAACACATCACTGATCAATCAACAGCCCACCCCCTTTCAGACTCTTCTAAAAGTTTATGGTTAATATACAAGCATCTGTAGCATCTTAGCTAGCGCGTCTGTACTGTATTGTGCGTAATAAGTAGGTTTTTAACTAGTCAGGTGCACACTTGGATATCTAAAGGCACCACAGACCTGTTATTGCTCATTTGGCCGTCGTAAAGCTGCACATGTCAAACTGTGTCAAGTGCTCAGTCTAAACTGATGTGATCTGGTCTGGACAGAGCAGCAGGTGGAGAGTTTGACACCTGTCTGTGATGAAAGCTCTGAAAAATTACAGCTCAATGCTTTCAGACATTTTGGAAACCCGTTCACAAATATCAATCACAATTTTGGCACAACGCAATGAGACTGACTAACAAGAGATAAATATATTAATGTCTGGTATTTGTTTGTTCCAACTATTCCAACGAGCTGATCAGAACCAAATTTCAGTAGAAAAAAAATAAAATAATATAAAACTAGAGAAATTGCATTTTTGCAGTAAATGCAGCTTATTGCTGAAGAACTTGCTGAAAACCAGCTAACTAAAAAAAACATGCTGAAACATATCTGAAATAAAGAACAAGTCTAAATTGGCAGAAGAAAGCAGAACAAAACACATATATGCTGGATTTGGTTTAAACAAGGAGAAATTAGCGCAAAAATTATTAAATTAGATTTAAAAAGGTTGAAATTAGCAAAAAGTAGATGAAAAGTAAATAGAAGCTTAAAACACCAGAAGAATCACTGCCCTCTGGTGGTCAGAGGTAGAAACTGCAGCTGTAAAGTTGTCTTCAAGCAGAGGGAGCTGCAGGTGTTGAGACTCACGGATGCTGGAGGCGTAGGCTGCAGAATTGACCTTCAGAGGTCAGAGGTAGAAACTGCAGTCCTCACCTCCTTCTACAGGTGTGCAGTGGAGAGCATCCTGTGCTCCAGCATCAACGTGTGGCATGGAGGCTGCACGGCTGCAGAAAGAAAAGCTCTGCAGAGAGTGGGGAAAGCTGCACAGCAGTCTGTTGGAATCAGTCTCACCACTATCACAAACATCTACACCTCTGAATGCAGGAAGAGGGCCACCTGCATCATGAAAGACCCCACTCACCCAGCACACACACTTTTTGCCCCACTCAGAGTCAGAGTCAGTGAATCTTTGTAATTTGCACCACATGTGGAATATGTGATGAAACGAGATTATGTACACAGGGTACCCTCAGGAAGGAATTTGAGGAGCATCAAGTGTAGAACCACTAGACTGAGGAACAGCTTTTACCCTGAGGCTGTTAGACTCATGAATAAATAACCAGAATAATCACTGCAAAATATCACATCTTGTTGCTGCTGATCTGTTTCATGTTGCTGTGTTCATTCGTGCCCATCTGCTCATAAAGACTCATGTTCGTGCTGCTGTTTGGAGTAATGTTTTTCTATGATATTAATGCTTAGTGTATTTTTAGTTGATGTTTGTCTTAGTTCATATCTTAGATGTTATTACTGTTTTTCTTTTACATTTTATTGTTGGATGCAACTGGGACCCTGCGTACATAATCTCGTTTCATCACATGTACCACATGGGGTGCGAATGACAATAAATTCTCTGACTCTGACTCTGAAAGTGAAGAGAGCACAGTTGTGCCCAACTAGGCTGAAAGGAGCAGAAATGAGCACAAATTAGTGGAAAGTATCTGAAAAAAGCTGAAATTTGCATGAAACCGCTGAATATAGCTAAAACGAATAATTTAAAAAAACGAAATAAGCTTAAATTACCAGCAGGAATGGGAGAGAGCACTTTTTGCTGAAGTAGGATGAAAAAAGTTTAAAGGGGACCAAATGTAGGATATATAATTTTTTGTGGTTTATCTGTGGGCTATCCAGACCATTTTCAGTCAATTTTATACACAAAATAATGCTTAGATAATAAAATATCCCCTTTCTAATTCTGCCAAATTTCACTTCCGTTCTAAACGACCGGTTTATGAATAATGAGGTCTGAAAGCCACGCCCTACAAAGACCTATTTACATTAACTACGCCCTCTGTAACAGCCAGTATCTCTAATATGTTGTTATTTTAAAATTAGCTCTTTTTTATTACTCATTTGACTTACTGTTAGTGCTAGTAGCTTAAGATAACTTACCAAAAGCCCTCTGCGCGCGCCGCCATTTGCAGCTCCTTTTTTTAGCATTAGCACACCTTCGAGGCTAATGATAGCTTTTCCTCCTCCGAGCGGGCGGTGTTAGCTCCGCTCGTTGCATGCGGCGCTTTTGGGAGCGATCACTGCTTCAGTCCACACACAAAGTTCACAGAATGTCTCCAGTTAATTTATCCGCATGAGGCAACCTTTGACCGGACCCCCGGACCTCAAAAGTCAGTAGCTCCCAACAACTCCCGCACGCAGATGGTGTCTTCGCCGGCGGTCTGCAAAACAAAAGGCTTAAAAAAAAAAAAGGGATGCCGCGACCGAGAGGCGAACCCGTGTCCTTCGGATGACGAGTCCGGTTCACTACCTCTGGGCCAACCGGGCAGTTATGCAAAAAGCAGTCTTTCATCGTATAAGAAATAATCACAACCACCTACATTTAGAACGCTGAAGTTTTGATTAGATTTTGATGAAGTGAAAGGTATTCTTAAAATAAATAAGTTGCTAATCTGAAAATATATCGATCAGTGGTGCTTGATGGTACAGACTGTCGCCCCGCGAGAGAGAGTGTGTGTGTGCACAGTTTTCTGCCGGCTGCGCGTTGGGAGCGATATTACACTAAAAATTGAACTAAAACGTAAAAATAACAATTATAAAGTATTATTATGTCGATGTATATATCTAGTCTCACCCCGATTTCTCCGAAACAAAAGGCTTTAAAAAAAAGGGGGGGGAAAAAAAGATGCCGTTGACAGGATGCGATCTCCGCTCTCCTGCGTGGCGCTCAAGTGTCGTAACCGCTCAACCAAACTGACAGTTGTGCAAAAGTAGTCCTTCATCATATAAGAAACAAGTCCAAACCGCGAGAGTGTGTGTGCACAGTTTCAACGAGACAGAGTTCATTCAAACAAGGTAATAAAACATTCTGGTTTTACTCGAGATGTGCTGCATGGCTGGAGCAGGGCAAACCCCTAGCCCCCCGGGGGCTAAATAAATGAATAAATGACCGCCAGGTCAGCTCCTAAACCGCTAGGCAACCGTGACATCTTTTATACTCAAGTGGGTGGAGCATCACCAGGGGTTGCTAGGTGAGGGGCTGGACTCAGGTTTGAGGTGATTGGCTACGGTTTGTGACGTCACAAACCGCAGGAAGTGTGAAACGAAGCGTTTTTAATCACAGACAAATAAATCTACTTAGAGTAAATAAACCACTGGGTGCATTTTTTTGGCACAAGGACTGTTTTTTTATGAAGTAAATACCCAAAGTTGAGTAAAAAAACATTAAAAAGTGAATTTTGCATGTGTGGTCCCCTTTAAAAGGAGTGTCAAAAATGTAAATTTAGCTGAAAAAGCTGAAATTAGTATAGAAACAGCTAAATAGTAGCTGAAATAGCAGGAAAAGCTGAAACTAGCAGAAATAAGCTGAAATGAGTATATTAAACTGAGATCAGCAGAAAGAAGTTGGAAGAAGATCAAAAATATTGCTGTTAGCAGAAAGAATCTGAAAGGAGCACAAAACAGCTGAAATTAGCTGGAAAAAAAATTTAAATTTGCAGAAGGAAGCTGAAGGAAGCAGAACCAGAACAAAATGTGAAAGGATCAGTAAAAGGTTGTAAACACATCTAAAGATTTGGATGTAAAATGAGCTCAATTAATTTCCTATGAGGAAAAAAATGCCAGAAAAGGCTAAATATTTCAAAAAGCTAAAGTTACACCAATAGCAAAAGTCATAACACGCTTGTCCTGAAATAGCTGAACGTTTTGATTTATGATTTGTTGCAATAGTGCGAAAATTGTGGAACGAGACAGATGCCGGAAAACGCACAGAAGAAAACAGGATTATAGGCGTTCACAGAACAAATCACTGCCCTCTGGTGGTCAGAGGAGGAAACTGCAGCTGTAAAGTGGTCTTCAAGCAGAGGGAGCTGCTAGCCTGGCCCTCGCCTTCCTGCACTCAGCTCCGCTCAATTCTCATTTCCCTTCACTGCTCCTAGTACAAAGCGAAGTGAAGGACAAGGGTCTGGTTTTAACCAGACTAGGGAGCTGCAGGTGTTGAGACTCACGGATGCTGGAGGCGTAGGCTGCAGAGTTGACCTTCAGTCCGGCGCAGCAGACGATCAGATCTGTGGTCAGCGTTTCTCCTTTATCCGTCTTCACCTCCGTGTTCTTCTGGGTCACGTTCAGCCGAAGCTCCGACAGGTTAGCCACTTTCTGTCCTGAGACGCACACGCAGCAGAAGCAGTTTTGTCAAACTGCTGCCTGGAGACACCTGTCCACAGGTACGAACGGGTCATACCCAGCAGCAGCTCCACTCCTTTCTCCAGCAGAACCTCTTTGGCCTGCTGTCGCTGGGCAGCAGCTCCGTGTCAGCCAGCGCAGTCCTGGAGTGGATCAGAACCACCTGGGTAGAAACAAATACAAGTGAACAAAGCAGAGGATTACGGAGCTGCAGGTTCTTCGAGTGGAGAAACATGAGGGGAGCTTCTCTGCAGCAATCAAACAGCAGCAGGGGTCAAAGGTCACACATCAGTTTGCTGTCACCTTTTTGTCTGGATACTCCGTCTTGATCTCAGCAGCCATCTCCAGACCGGTCGCACCGCCTCCGACAACCAACACAGAGTCTGCTGCCTGGAACTACACACACACACACACACACACACAGATTAGTTTCCTGGAGCCTAACCAGCTGCTTCATGCAGATCGTACCTGCGTGACCAAGTCCTGGTAGGTCTGGATGGCGGTCTGATACGAAGCCTCTGTGTTGAACCTCCCGGGTAAGGGTCCGTCCGATCCAGTACACAGGATGAGGTGGGAGTACGAGATTTCCTGCAGTACCAAGAAGCAAATGCCACACATCAGCTGAAATGAGCCTTCACAAACAAGCAGCTTCAATTTCCAGCAGGTGGCAGCAGAACCACTTTAATCAGCATTTTATTTGGCAGAAGAAAGCAAATAAAGTCCAGTTGTTTCTGTATTGAAGCCTTTTTTGATTTTATCATGTCCTGGATGACTGAGAATCTTCACCAGCACACTTTAATCAGCTAACGAGCAGATGTGGGTCTGTCCATAGATATTATATAAATACCTATGGGTCTGTCGGTCCTCTGAACCAGGAAGGAAATGATGTCTGCCCATTGAACTTTTTTATTTTGTCCTTACCTGGAAGTTCATCCAAAGCACTGTCTGAAAACTCAGCAGCTATAGTGGGTAGAAAAAGTATTCATCGCCTCAAAACTTTTTCTAATTTGTTTCATTTTGACCTGGAATTTAAATTGATTTTCTTCTGTCGCTTATAAATAATGGAACAGCACAGAACATCGTTTTTATTAAGTTAAACCCAAAGTCCATGATCAATAATCCAGGTATTAAATGGTCATCTGGACGGCTTCTTCTTTTTGCGTGCTGAGACATTGCGCCTTCCATCCAGCATCAAAAAAAGAAACCGTCCAATAGGCCTGTTGCAATAAACAATTCATTCATTAATTTAACCTTTATTTAGTCAGGTAAATCTTTTGAACCTCATGGGCTCATTTACGAAAGCGACCTGCTGTCGCGACCTGCTGTCGCTCAATCAATTGACCTCAATCACTTGATAAAAAAACAGATGTCATTATGTATGTAAATGATTTGGCAAAGGTGTCTGGTATTCTAAGGTGTGTTCTTTTTGCCGATGATACCACCTTCTTTTTTTTGTAATGATTTGAAACAAATGTTTGAGTCGTTAAATAAGGAGATCTTAATATTACAAACTTGGTTTAGGTTAAATAAGTTATTATTAAATTTAGATAAGACTAACTATATGTTATTTAGCACAAAAAAAAGGATAAATTTTCTATCAAAATTGATGGTATTGAACTAAGTAGAGTGGATGAGGTGAAGTTTTTGGGTATAATTGTTGAAAGATTGTCGTGGAAACAGCATGTAAATTTTGTTAAAACTGGTTATCTAAATCTATTGCTGTATTGTATAAACTAAAGGACTTGTTAAATGTTAGGGCTCTTTATTTGCTATATAACTCAGTTTTTGTTCCACATTTAATTTATCGTGTGGAGGTTTGAGGTAAAGCCTGTACAACTATAACAAATTCTATCTTTATTTTACAGAAAAGAGCGGTGAGAATTATTGCTAGAAAGCCTTATTGTCATCCATCAAATGTATTATTTAAATAACTCAAATTATTGAAGTTTTATGAATTGGTAGACTACAATTTTTTTTAGTAATGCATAAGGCTCATAAGAATGTGCTACCCACAAATGTTCAAATGTTTTTCATAAAGAGAGAAAGCTGTTACAGTTTAAAAGGAACTGAAATGTTTGTTAAACCTATAGGACTAGTTTGAAGGGACGTTTTATTTTGAACAAGGGAGTGGAATTGTGCAAGGTGTTAAAGATGTAAACTCTGATGAAATTCAAAAAAAATTATCAAGTATAAACTGCTGGCAATATACTAAAGCTTTAAGTACAGCAATCAAATGTATTTGTTAATTGTTGAGTGTGAAATGTTACTAAATCGATCTGTTGTTTCTGGAAGATTATTGTTTAAATTGATAGTTTGAAATTGATTGTTTTTTGAAAAAAGGCTTAGACAAAATAAGAAAATTTTCTTCTTTCTGCCACCTTTCATTTTATGTATTTTAATTCTTTCACAAATTTATGAAATGGTTTTTTCCTCATTATCTTTTATGTTTTTTTTTTTTAATATGTAAAATGAATAAAAACTTTAATAAAACAATGAATAAATAAAAACCTCATTTTCATTTCTCGGCTTTTCTCGTTTCTTCGTGTCTCTCTCTTTTTACTGAAAACAATGGATGACTTCCTTTCTCTTTTCTTTTTAAAATCTGTTTTAACTGTGCAAAATCGCCCCGTCTTGTCAAAGCTCCAAAAATTCACGATTGAAACCCGTTCCTTCGTCTAAAAAGTTATTTTTCTCTGCAAAAAGGAGCTGAGAACTTGTTTACTGATTTTTTTAAATTAAAAGCTTTGTGTGGAAAAATGCTATGCTAAAGAGCTCAAATCACACCAAGCGTCTGCCATTTTGAGAATCAAAAAAAGGAACGAGAGACAGCCCATGTTACATCAAGGGGCTTCCCTCCCATTTCTCTGACACGCTGCTCGCTCCCTCACTATCCTGCCTTCAGTTCAGTCTTAAACTGCCATCTGGTGGTCAAAAATGTA
This sequence comes from Garcialebias charrua, assembly GCA_038048925.1. Taxonomy (NCBI): domain Eukaryota; kingdom Metazoa; phylum Chordata; class Actinopteri; order Cyprinodontiformes; family Rivulidae; genus Garcialebias; species Garcialebias charrua. The sequence continues at coordinate 38,302 of JBBPBX010005718.1, read as the reverse complement.
CTTCTTCTTTCGGCTTTTCCCTCTTCAGGGGTTGCCACAGCGAGTCATCCTCCTCCACCTCACTCTGTCCTCTGCATCCTCTGTCCTCACTCCAACTACCTTCATGTCCTCTCCAACTGCATCCATATATCTCCTCTTTGGCCTTCCTCTGTGTCTTTTTCCTGGCAGCTGCATTTCTAACATCCTTCTACCAATATACCCACTGTCCCTCCTCTGGACATGTCCAAACCATCTCAGTCTGGCCTCTCTAACTTTATCTCCCAGTTGTTCAGCCTGTGCTGTACCTCTGATGATCTTATTCCTAATCTTATCCATCCTTGTCACTCCTAAGGAGAACCTCAGCATCTTCATTTCTGCCACTTCCAGTTCTTTCTCCTGTCTTTTTGTCAATGCCACTAGACCAGGGGTCACCAACCTTTTCGAAATTGAGAGCTACTTCGTGCATACGGAGTCATACAAAGGGCACCACCAGTTTGATGAACTCTTCGGAAATAACGAAGCGTAAATTGGAAAAAAAAAAAGTATAATAAACATATTTTTAAGAACATATTTTTAAGATAGATGTTTTAAAATATATTAAAATACAAAAAGAATAACTGAATAAAATGAAATTTTAAATGCAGCTCAGTAGTGAGTTGTGCTATTTTTAGAACAGGTCCGCGGGCACCTCAAATGGTCCTTGGGGGCACCCGGGTGCCCGCGGGCATCGTGTTTGTGACCCCTGCTCTAGACCATACAACATATCTGGTCTCACCATTGTAAACTTTTCCTTTGACCTTTGCTGACACCTTTTTGTCACAAATCACTCCTGAAACTTTTCTCCATCTGCTCCATCCTGCCTGGGCTCCCTTTTTCACCTCTTTACCACATTCTCCATTTTCCTGGCTAGTGGATCCCAAGTACTTGAAGTCCTGCACCTTTGTGACCTCTGATCCTTGTAGCCTCACTATTACACCAGCCTCCCTCTCATGTATGCCCCTTTTCCACTCGATCGGCGCAGAGCGGATCAGTCTGGTCCGGTCTGGTTCAATTCGGATTGGCTCACATGTAGCTCTGTCTCCATTCACTTCTGTAGCCCTTCGGTGGGCGGGGTGTAGGATCCTACTCTCTCACACGTGGTGGAGGTAGTGTTCCCTTAACAATTTTCTTTTGCCATGATATCTATTATGTTCGAGCTCCAACAATACGATCAGCTATGCTTCAGTTTGGTGTGGGCGAGGACAATCTCAGATGGAAGATCTGTTGTTGTTGTTGTTCTGAAAAGACCCACAATGCACCTTTCCCCTCCAAACAGCCTCCTCCCCCCCGACCAATCAGTGACCGACAGTCATGCACGTAGCGAGGCGGGGTTCGGGGGGTTCGAACGAACCGCCCACTTTGCCTATGAAGTCCCATCTAGGGATTTTATGAGGGGCAGTTCATTTAAAGGAGAAGTTGACCAGGATGAAGCAACATGCCTCAGTAGCTCACTGGAAACGCGTTGGGTTGCTGCTCCAAACCTAATGGTGTGCTCACACCGAGCAGCGTTTTGGCCTCCAAAGCGTCCAGTTTACATGTAAAGTCAATGGTGGACGCGCTTCCAGGCACCTCCTGGCGTCTGGCGTCAGGTCGCGTGCGTGTTGAGCGTGCTGGGAAGCGTTTTTCCGTGCACGTGAACCGGCTTCCGCCTCCAAACCGAGCATTCAACATGCTGAAGATTTCGCGGTTCAAACTTTCAAACGCCGCTCAACTCTACCTGATTGGTTGGTGTGTCAACCAATCAGGGACAGTCGGGGGGTGAAGAGAGGGGGCAGGGGGAGAGTCCCGGCGCGACGCGGAAACGAGGGTGCGCGCGCACTATGTGACGTATTGTTTGTCGGAAAAAAAAAAGAAAAGACCCGCGAGGTCGTGGACTATGGAAGAGAAACTCATTGTAGCTGTGTGTTCGCGACAATTCCTTCACGACCAGTCAAGTCTGCTCGACAGAGACGGAAATAAACAGCTCCTCGCCTGGCGGAGTGAGCAGGACTCTGTGCGCAGGACTCTGTATACCGGTAAGCTCCTCCCACACACCCAGCAGCTTCTGGCTTCTAGCGTTCAGGTCAGTGTTAATTTTGTCGACTAATTATTTTCGTCGACTAAATGTTTTCATTGATTTGTCGACTAAAATTAGACTAAAACAAAAAAAATTCTGATGACTAAGTAATGACTAAAACTAAATGATGTTTTAGTCACATGACTAAGACTAAAACTAAATTAAAAATAGCTGTCAAAATTAACACTGGTTCAGGTTTGAACACGCTGCATTCACAAGTGCGTCCACTTGCGTGCGTGAGGAGCTTTTTGGAGGTTCAAAACACTGCTTGGTGTGACTGTACCATTATGGGTTCAATTCCCACATGGTTGAACTAGTTTTTCTTTTCTTTTTTATTATTATTTATTCATTCCAGATTAAGAAAACACAAGAAAACTATTTACAAAACAACAACAAATAAAACAATACATGAAATGAAAGGAAGCAGAAGAAGAAAATAATCTTATCATATCTGCCCCTCCTCAAACAATTATTTTTTCAAACACTCGATTCAAACAACTTATTTTACGTTTGTCTTTTATTGGATTAAAAAAAGGAGTTAATATGCCTGTGGTTAACACATTCTTCTTTTTTTTATCCAATAAAAGACAAACGTAAAATAAGTTGTTTGAATCGAGTGTTTGAAAAAAAAACATTTGTTTGAGAAGGGGCAGATATAATAAGATTATTTTCTTCTTCTGCTTCCTTTCATGTCATGTATTGTTTTATTTCTTGTTGTTTTGTAAATAGTTTTCTTGTGTTTTTTAATCTGGAATGAATAAATAATCTAAAAAAAAAAATTATACCAAGTGGGAATCAAACCCACTTGGTCTATATAAGGTTTGGAATGGCAACCCAATGCGTTTCCAGTCAGCTACTGGAGTGCGTTTATCTTTCCAGGTCCACAATTCTTTTAAACGAACCGCCCCTCATAATATTCTGGCTACGCCCCTGTGTTTATGACGTGAAGGACGGCGCGCTTACAGCTCGCCTGAACCCTGCTCTGAAATCAGTCCGGAATCGCGGTGCGGCGCGGCTTGAGGTGGAAAATGCGTCCAGCTCGCTTTTGGCACGCATATATTGCGCAATAATCGACCCGAACCGGCAAGTGGAAAAGGGGCATTACACACATGTACTCTGTTTTACTACAGCTGACTTTCATTCCTCTTCTTTCAAGTGCATACCTCCACCTCTCCAAGTTCTCTTCCACCTGTTCCCTGTTCTCACCACAGATCACAATGTCATCTGCAAACATCATAGTCCATGGGGATTCCTGCCTGACCTCATCTGTTAAGTCAAAAAATGTACTACACACAAAATTAACCAACATTTCTTCTTAAATTTGACAATTACTGATTATTGTCAAATTTCAAACAATATTATCGTTTACCGCAATATTTTCGGAGACAATTAATCGCCCAGCAAAATTTGTTATCTTGACAGGCCTAGTGACAAACGGTGGCTTCTGAGGCCTACAAGCATCCTGTGAGCACACACATATGCAAGTAGTAGACAGAGTAGGCAGTAGTGATTCAGTGAGTGAGTGAGTGAGTGAGTGAGTGAGTGAGTGAGTGAGTGAGTGAGTGAGTGAGTGAGTGAGTGAGTGAGTGAGTGAGTGAGTGAGTGAGTGAGTGAGTGAGTGAGTGAGTGAGTGAGTGAGCAGAGCAAGCAATACATACATTTTCTTCAGGCAATTTATATAATTTGATACAGGCATGTGGTGACGTTGCTCATTACTGAGCAGCTCTACTATGTCGCCACGCTGTGGTGAAAATAAAGCCTTTTACCTCTAATATATACAGCACATAATACAACTTGAGTACACAAACTTGAACTCTTAACAGGATGCTTCACAGTAGTAAACATAGCTTATTTTTCTTGCATTAATGCTACGCTCTATTTGTTTCTCCATCTCTGTATTCTACCACTTATACTGTATGTAGTCAAGTCACAGAGGCAACAGGTCCAGGGGAGAAACCCAGACACTCTTCTCCCTAGCAACACTCTCCAGTTCCTCCTGGGAGATTCCTAAACGTTCCAAGAAGAGAAAGGATTATATAATCTCTTAAACAGTTCCCAGAAAAGCTCCAAAGAGAGGCGTCCAGGGAGGCATCCTAACTGAGCAGCAGCTCGGCCCCGAGCTCCTCATCCTGTCACTATGACTGAGCCTGGCTACCCTGCCTCCCTTCCAGCGCCAGGGCCGGATTAACAACCCCAGGGGCCCCTGGGCACCGAAGCTCACAGGGCCCCCTCCCTAACCTAACACCCATTTTACTATATTTATATATATATATATATATATATATNTTAAGTAGAATTTTGACGTTATCTTTACTTCGTAATTTACATTTCTTGCGACTTTCACTTTTACTTCACTACATTTCCTCAATAAAATGCGTACTTTTACTTCAATACATTTCTCTTAACCATCTTGGTTACTCGTTCCTACAATATAAAATTAGAAGAAATCCGACAGGGCAATATGATAGGTGTGAAAATGACAGTAGCTGCTAAAAAGGAGAGGTTTGGTGTTCTCCAGGACATGAACTGCTTTAGAGCAGCAAGGTATAAAGTGTTCGGGCCACTATTCTTACCATTAAAGAACACGGAGACAGATATCCAGTTTAGGGTGATTTATTTGCTGTGTTTCTTCTGGTATTTACACACAGCAATAAACCAGTAAAGCACAAACAAGTTTGAACAACAAGGCTCCATCTGTGTCAGGAGAGAAAAAAACTCCAACTGAGCTCTGCACTTTACACAGAGCGGTGCGTTCACTAGCAATATAACAGCCACGGTGCATTCAAGAGCATAAGAATGATTTAATTCCGAAAGAAACAAGCCATAAGCAAACAGAACCTAGCTCGGTAAAGAAGTCTACACAACAATGCGGGCTTTCTAACAGATTTGTTAATAAAGGTCAGTAAAGGTTAAAAAAGGTTGAATATTTTCAATAGAATCAGACTTTTTAAAGAGAAATCTTTCATTGTTCAGTTCAAACTTTCCAAGTTTTTGTCATTGGATATTGCACCCAATAAATGTTGTTTTGGAAATTCTAACCATTGACTTTTACCTAATGCACTTACGTTAAGTACATTTTATATGAGAAATTTACTTTTGATACTTAAGTACATTAAATGTCAGATACTTTAGGACTTTTACTTAAGTAATAATTTTAAAGAAGACTAACTTAAAGTAATGTTATGGTAAAATACTTGTACTTTCACTGAAGTGTCACTTTGAGGTACTTTATACAACACTGGAAAAAAAATGAACCACCACCCCAGTTTGCTACTCCGTCAGTGCTGTCATCCATGTGACATTGAAGAAATGTGTCAAACGTGACAATCCCACAACATTTATAGGCTTCAGCATCTCAGGGCAAATCTTGTCTACCCCTGGCTTCCTGCCACCATGGAGCTTTTTGACTACCTTTCTGATATCATAAAGATGGACATGGTGGATAGATAAACGAGATCCTTGAAGTACTCCTTTCAATGCTCAACAATATCCCCAGTCCAGGTTAGCAGTTCCCCATCCAAACTATTTGCTAATCTCATTTTTAAATTTTGTTAAATGCTTTTTGTTTTTATTGACATTTTACACAACTTATTCAGAACTGGGATTGTATTAGAACAAAGACACTGTTGCAGAAACAGGAAGGTCCAGGACTGCATGGCTCAGCATAAAGCCTGGAAGCAGCAGGACACTATTTGTTGAGCCAAAACTAACATCTACATGGGATTCTGAAAAAAAAATCAACACTGGAATGTTCCATTCGTCAGAGGGGCACTGCCTTTCATGTCTTTGTCCTTACCTTCCCACCCTGCAGGATCACTATTTGTTTGACGGTGTCTACTCGCTCCACTCGGCCCTGGACAAAACTGTGTCCAAACGTCTCGGCGTATGGGATGAAGGTCCTCTCAGCAAAACCTGCAGATCAGACAGATCAGGTCAGACAATGTGACCTCTTGATGACATACTCAGTGTTTCCCCTAGAACACCTTGGTTGGCAGGGCGCTCGTGATATTTAGTCACATCACAGAGTCAAGTCTTTGTTGCCTGCCTGCTAGCTTAGCCCTACATTGCTGCTGGTTTTTATCGACAATGAAAAAATCTAAACGATCCTAAAAGATTCTGGAAAACCATCAAATCTCTCTCAGGCAGCCCCCAATCATCTGACCTCCCATCACAACTTCTTGTTGACTCTGTTCCTGTATCAAATAAGCACAAGATCCTGAACTGTTTCAACAAACTCTTTGTTGATTCTAGTTCTTTATTTGACACAGTTACTAATGGAAAATCAGCCACTTCCTCTAAAAGTCAATCTTCTACAAACTATATCTCTTTTACAAGTCGATCGTCAGCAAATCAAACCTTTTCTCTTTCCGCGTTCTCAGTCAGTGAGGTTAATAAACTGTTAAAAAGTCTCTAGACCCTAAAAAATCTGCAGGTCCAGATGAACTCCAGATACACTTTGTTAAAAGACAAAGTTGTTATAATCTTAAGGGAACAGAGTTGTTTGTAAAACCACAATTCAGAACCAGTTTGAAGGGACGTTCTACCTCAATCCAGGGAATTAGATTATGGAATGGCTTGGAGAATGTAGTTAAAAATGCCAAGTCAATGTTTACATTTAAAAAAATGATCAAAACAAATGTGTTAAAAAAATATATATGAAATAACGTAATGTGTATTGTATTAGTTAGAAAATTAGAAAGAGTTAGTCATTTTGTACTGTTGGTTGAAGATTATTATTGTTTAATCTGATTGTTGGAAAAAGTTGGTTGAAGATTATTATTGTTTACATGGTTGATTATTGTTGTTTAATCTGATTGTTGGAAGTAAGGGGCAGATATAATAAGATTTATTCTTCTTTCTGCTACCTTTCATTTTTTTTACATTTTGTACACTATCATTATGAGATTGTCTTGTATTGTTTCTTTTGTAAAAAAAAAGAACAAATTTAATAAACATAAACATAAACATAAACATAACTTCCACCTTATTTCTTAAGGCTGGCCGCTCATATCATTGCAGTACCAGTGTCCCACATCTTTAACCTGTCCATAAGCCAAAACTCCATCCCAGATTTGTTCTTCCTTTGCTGAAGGGAGGTGACCCCACCTCACTGAACAACTATCGACCGATCTCTAAACTCTGCATTTTAGCCAAGGTTCTAGAAAAACTGATAAACTCTCAAATCAAAAATTATCTGGACTCATTTAACATCTTACCTCTCCATCAATCTGGTTTCAGGAAACAACACAGCACAATGACTGCTTCACTGAAGGTTCTTAATGACGTTGTTGAAGCATTGGATGCTAAGAATTATTGTGCTGCGCTTTTCTTAAACCTGTCTAAAGCTTTTGACACAGTGGATCATAACATCTTGTGTCATAAGCTCTCAGAAATCGGTTTCTCAGATCACACCATTGGTTGGTTTTCTAACTATCTTTCCGATCGGAGGCAATGCGTTCAACATAACGGTACTTCTTCCTGTTACAGTATTTAACAGTTAAAAATGGTGTACCACAAGGCTCAAACTTAGGACCCACCCTCTTTACAATCTACTTAGGTAATGTAGGTCAGAGCATCCCTGATGCATCCTTACATTACTATGCTGATGACACAGTTATTTATTGTCGAGTGTCGTGGAACTTTAAAAAACAGTGAGAGATAAGTTGCTGAGATTGAATAAAAGATCTGATCTGATCTTGTAATTGTCTTTATTTGGAGGCTTCAAAGATTACAAGCGTCCAAAGGCTCTGTCTCGCAGTCAAGAGATGAGCCCTGAACAAAGGATACATTGAGTTTTTATAGGTACTCGGTCACAAAAACATGCATACACATTTTCTAATACAGAATTATCTGAGAAGGCAGGATGTTCACACAGGTGGTCTTCTTCAGATAAGTTCAGGTGTTGGACTTGAGTTCCAGGCCAGGAACCAGTAAAGTCAGCATCGTTAACAAGTTCCTTTCAGAACAGGACCACACAGCGAGAGGAGAGCTTTTCATAAGATTGGACTCTCAGGCTGCACATGCAGTGTGGTGCTCAGATTATATTCACTATAAAAGTTTGATTACGGTTATACTTTGTAGATACATTTAATTTATGTTACATGAGCTAAAACAGTTGCTAAGGCTTTCCAGCTTTTGCAATCTGCCTTCGACATCATCCAGGCAGATTTGTTCCACCTCAAACTTGTCCTAAATGCCAATAAAGCCAAAGGGATGCTTTTGTCAAACAGGAAGTCGGTCCCATCAGTCCTTCCTCTGATTTTATCCTCAAATGGTGACTCTATTGAGTTTGTCAATTCCTATAAATGTTTGGGTAACCTGGTCGACTCGCATCTCTCTTGTTTCACGTGGAAAACCTAGTAAAGAAACTGAAAGTAATTAAACTGGGTTACTTTTTCAGAAACAGATCATGTCTAACACAGAATGCTAGGAAACGCCTTGTATCTGTGACTTTCCTTCCCTCCATCGACTACGGTGACATTATCTACATGAATGCTCCTATAAGCACCCTGCAGATGTTGGATGCTGTCTATCACGGTGCACTAAGATTCATAACTGGCTGTAACTATCATACCCACCACTGCACCCTGTATTCACTGGTTAACTGGACATCATTAGCTTCATGCAGACTCTTCCACTGGTACTCTTGGTCTGCTGCCTTCATACATCTCCTCCTAAATGACTCTGCACGAGTGCAGCTAAAGCATGCACTCTTAGGACATTATTACATGCAGTGGCTCCTCAGTGAGGACTGAACTAAGCAAAAGGGCCTTCTTCTCCTACTCCGCCCCTGTTTCCTAGCATACTTTGCAAAAAGATCTGAAGCTCTCGACCATGACCTCTCTAATCTGAAGCTCTCGACCATGACCTCTCTAAGTGACTTTAAAACCCTGTTAAGTTCCTGGCAAAAGCCAATGCAGACTAGGGCTTTAATAGACTACTCGAGTAATCGACATATCAATTACTTGGACCTCTATCGAGTTTTTTAATTTCAAGTCGAGTATTCATAGTGACGACATCACGTTGCAGTTACAGAACAGAAAATGAATCAACTTCCTGTTTGGAACGCGTTGCAAACCGGTGTTACACCACATTCTGTGACCACCGTGTATTGTGACCGTAGGGGGCGGTGTTGCATGAACTGTTGCAGGTCACAGAATATGGTGCAACACCGGGTCCAATGACCGAACCAGCTTCCTCGGACGTTGTTTCACAAATAAAAGGCACAAAATATAAATCTCTAAACCTATAAAAACCTATTAACATATTAATCTCTAAAACTAAACCTAATGCGCAGCACCACAGGCGGTGGTGCGGGGTGGTTAACCGCCCCACTGTTTTTAGTTTTGTTTTTGATGTGCCGCACATTTTTTTTCCCACTTTTGCAGCTTAAAGCTATGTAACTTTGTAATGCAGTCTGTAACTTTTCTAACAATATATTTTTAACATATTTCTTCACTCTGTCACTATCTACTGACAGACTGATGTTAGACAAAGTAATCTCTGAAAAAAAACTATAGTCCCCTTGCTTCTCTATCAGCATTTATAAAAACACTAAAAACACAGAGTGACCCGGCCTTAACCAGCCAATAAAAACAGAGTTATTTTCATGCACGAGCTTCCCCCGCCCACGCCCCCGCCTGTCCCAGCCCCAGCGCCGCGCACGTTCTCATTCAAAGGATTGGAAAGCGATGCAGGACTGTTTTGTATGTGACACAAATGTATTAAATTCCCCTTCTTAATCCCTGATCAGGACTTTTTTTTTTCAAAAGTCAAATAATCGCTTCATTCACCGCTCTGTACCGCTCCCTCTGCCGACTGCAATGAATGAGGAAGTGCAGTTGTCACGAGCGAATTAAAGTAGGGTTCAACGTGGCTGCCCGAGGCTCTGAAGATTTCCTGGTCTTCTGGTGTGCTGGACTAGCGCTCCATGGTTTTATTTTATTTTTTTAGAATGTTTTATTAACATATAAACACAGAATATTGAAGCGGCTCCGAGCGGACATGCAGCAGGAGGCGGAGCAGAACTCAAGTTCAGCAGAGCACGGACACCAGAATGCTTTTCCCTGCTGAAAATATTTCTAAGTCCTAAGCACAACAGAAAGTTACACATAGCACCTTTAATAATAATAACTAACAGTTTTGGGTTTCCTGTGACTTATTTGCTATAAGATAAATGGTAGGAGCCTAAAATATGCTCCCAATGTTTTGTTGGTCGTTTTTTGTAAATAATAATTTATATATATCTGATAATTCTCAATCAAGTCATCTGGACAGTTTCTTTTAGTAGAGACATTTCACCCTCAGTCCAGAGGGCTTCCTCAGACAGAGTAGTCCAGCACACTGATGTTCTCCCACCAAGCCGTAAACAACTTATGTGGACCAACCAGTTTGCTGGAGCCTAGATGGTTTCTGGGGGCCGTCCTGTCCCTCGTCGACTCCTCCCAGGCAGGCAGCCACAGCAATGTCCAGATGACTTGATTGGAATTATCAGATTTGATACCTGGATTATTGAGTATGAACTTTCTTGTTTTGAACCACTTTGGCTGTGGCTGCCTGCCTGGGAGGAGTCGACGAGGGACAGGACGGCCCCCAGAAACCATCTAGGCTCCAGCAAACTGGTTGGTCCACATAAGTTGTTTACGGCTTGGTGGGGGAACATCAGTGTGCTGGACTACTCTGACTGAGGAAGCCCTCTGGACTGAGGGTGAAACGTTTCTACTAAAAGAAACTGTCCAGATGACCTGATTGAGAATTATCAGATTTGATACCTGGATTATTGAGTATGAACTTTCTTATTTGTATCTTTATTTTTATTTTGTTTTCCTGTCCGCTGTGCTTGTTTGTTTCTACTGTACAGCACTTTGGTTGGCCTTGTTGCTGTTTTAAGTGCTCTGTAAAGGATTATGAGGAGGTCAATATTAATACTGGCCTCTTTACCTTAATTAATTTACTTATTCAGATTGAATAGTAATTTCACGGATTCTTTTCTTTTTCAGTTTACCCAATATTTCTGTGATCTTTATGATGGATAAATAAATAAAGCCATTAAGTGACAGAGACGTTAACTTAGTTTGATATGTCAAAGACACTATCATTTATTTAAAATAAATCAACTAAATTAACACCATTACACTTGATTGACATGATTTCACTTTCTTTCAANACATCATCAACTACTCGAGCACTACTCGAGTATTATTATGTTAATGTTGAGTTTTAAAATTATGTACTCGTTCAACCCCTAATGCAGACATGTTCCTGTTTTTAGTTTTCTAAATTGCCTTGTGATCTAACTGTTTTTTTTTTCTGCTATTCCTCTTGAATGACCTTTTGGTTGCTATTTTGTTTCGATTTGTAAAAAAAAAAAAAAAGAGAAACTTAAATTTGTATGCCTATTTTATGAGTACTGTACAGTATATGGTGTTGTTGTTATCCATTATTGTTATCAATTGTTGTCATCACGTTTTGTTAAGTAATCAGGTCTCTCTTGTAAATGAGTACTCGAGGCTCAATGGGATTTACCTGTCTAAATAAAGGTTGAATGAGTAGGGGAATGGGGTCATGTGTGTGATAACTACCCATTGAGCGGGACGGTACGTCAGTAGCATTTTTGCTAGCACATTTGTATTGCACCCCGAACAACATCAATACCGACAGTTGTCGGGGTGGTGCTCCAGTTGACAGGGCGCCCAGATTCGTTGACAGGGTGGGGCGCCCCCCTTGTTTAACAGTAGGGGAAACTGCACACTCATCGTGGTAAAGTTCATAGCTATCAACACACCAAATTTTAGCTACATCTGCAAAAAGGATTGAATTATTGTCATTTCTGTGTATGCCAAGTTCACTTAGACGTGATGGCCCTATTTTATTGGATCCAGTCAATCAGCTGGAGGTGTGCAGGCCATTAAAGGGGACCACACATGCAAAATTCACTTTTTAATGTTTTTTTACTAAACTTTGGGTATTTACTTCATAAAAAAACAGTCCTTGTGCCAAAAAAATGCACCCAGTGGTTTATTTACTCTAAGTAGATTTATTTATTTTTGATAAATACACCAGGATTCACACTTCCTGCATTTATTGACGTCACAAGCCGCCAGCCAATCAGATCAAACCTGAGTCCAGCCCCTCACCTAGCAACCCCTGGTTAGGCTCAACCCACTTCTGTATTAAACACATGACTGTTGTTTTTCATGATTTCATCTCATCTTTTGTTTATATGTTCTTAATTTCATGTGTACAGCACTTTGTTGCAGCTGTGTTTTTTTAAATGGCTTTATAAATAAAGTATAATTGTTATTTTTATGTTTTAGTTCAATTTTTAGTGTATTTGCGATCGCTGCCAACGCGCAGCCGGCAAAAATTAAACGAGCGGACCACAGGCGGAAGGACCGGGTTCGACGGGACCCTCTTCCGGCGCGATGGAGCGGAGCTTCAACTGTACAGCCTTGCAGCAGCCTCGCAGCAGGCTCGCAGCAAGAGGACCTTCTCCTTACAGATTAATTTACGGGAGACACTTGGTGAACTTTGTGTTGTCTTCACTGGAACAGCGATAACTCCCAAAATCTCATCGCGTGCAACGAGCGGAGCTGGCGAAAACCGGAAGAGGAACAAGCTAACATTAGCTTCGGATTCGGGTGGTCTAATGCTAAAAGGAGCAGCAAACTGCGGCGCGCTCAGACGGGTTTCGGTAAGTTATCTTAAGCTAACACTAACAGTAAGTCAAATGAGTAATAAAAAAAGAGCTAATTTTAAAACAACAACACATTACAGATACTGGCTGTTACAGAGGGCGTGAACAGATCGTTGAAGGGCGTGGACTTCAAGAAACCGGTCGTTCAAAACGAAAGTTAAAAATGGCAGAATTAAAAAGGGTATAATTGATTATCTAATAATTATTTTGTGCATTAAATTGAAGGAATAGGGTCTGGATATCCCACAGAAATACCATAAAAATTTAAAAAATACATCTGAGGTCCCCTTTAAAACCCATCCATTGTTCATGAGATATTTTACTAACAGTCAGTAAAATGAACAAACGCACACACACACACAAAGGCAATAACATTATCAGCCCACCTTTCATGGCAGCAGGTGATAAAATATTGATGAGTGAAAGGCTTGTACCTGGAAGTAGAGCCGCTCTCAGCGACGCCACATTGTGATGAAACGCATCTCTCATGTCGATCAGCGTGAAATCAACACCTTGAGATTTCAGCTGGTGGGCCGCAGCGATGCCTCCGAAGCCTCCACCCACTATCACCACATGGACGCCCTCTGGGATAGACACTCGACCCCCCATCTGTAAACGCCCCCACAGATATAATTTACAATAACGAAAGGCCATAGCATAACATTAGCCTTTAGCTGCATCCTGTTATTATTCTGATCATATTTATATTTCTATATGAACTTAAATGCATTTTTAACTACATCTTGTTCTACTTTTTTTTTAAATATCCAGAAGTATATTCATATTTTAAATGTTTTCCTTTTTGTTAAATCCCAAAGTAGTTTATGAAACACTAAGAGGGGGTCAACTTAATTTAAAAAATGATTGCTTATGACAGATTATATATTTTTATTTTATTTTATTTATTTATTTATTCATTTTACATTTGTTAAAAGAAAAAACCTTCTTACATGTAATAATTAAAACAAGAGAAAACATAAAATGAAAGGAGGCAGGAAGAAGAAGAAATCTTATTTTACCTGCCCCTTTTTTCCAAAAACAAAAAACAAAATCAATACAAACAATTCACTCCAACAATAGTCATCACTAAGCAATCGAACCAAAAGAGAAACTCATTTCAATTTTAACATTTTCATGTACAAAAAACAATTTAAAGAAATTTTTAGTATTTTGTTAACAATTTAGTTTTAATCATTTTTTTAAACACAAGCACTGATTTTGCAGATTTAACTTCATTTCCTAAACCATTCCACAAATCAACTCCCTGTATTGAAACAGACCGTCCCTTTAAGCTTGTTCTATACTGAGGTTTTGCAAAAATCTCAGTTCCCTTAAGACTATAGCAGCTCGTCCTCTTTACAAAATTAATTTGAACATTTGAAGGCAGTACATTATTATGGGCTCTATACATTACCAACAAAATATTGTAATCCACTAAATCATAAAACTTTAGCAACTTAAGTTGTTGAAACAATATATTCGACGGATGACAGTAAGGCTTTCTTGTAATTATTCTCACAGCTCTTTTTTGTAAAATAAAAATAGGCTTCGTTATGGTTTTACACGCCTTTCCCCAAACTTCAACACAATAAATTAAATGTGGAACAAAAATTGCATTATATAACAGATACAGAGCTTTATCATTCAACAAATCTTTCACTTTGTAAAGCACCACAGTAGATCTAGATAACTTAAGTTTAAATAAATAATAAATAAATGTCCATTCCTGTCATCTGTGTATGTTCCCATACACAGACGAAATTCGGCTCTGCATTTAACCCAACCACCACCAGGTGGTGCAGTGAGCAGCCATGGAAGGCGCCCGGGGAGCTGGGGAAATAGTGTGCACTCATAAGCCGTTTACGCATTTACCAGCCCTCAAAGGTCCGGGTCGTCTCTGGTTGGCCCAGAGCCAGCCCTGGCCCGCCCTCGTTCATTACGCACTGTCCGGAGAGCAAGCCTTGAAGTGGGTGGAGTGTTCACTTGACGTGGGTGGAGTGTTCTTGTGTGCGCGCTTATAGTGTTTTAAGAGAGGAGACGTTTGCTGAGCATATATATTAGTGTTTCTGAGTTTAATATTTGTTAATAGCTGATTACAAATCAGCTTATGTTACAACGTACATAACACGAAGCGCGCACCATTTCTGCCTTTCCGCGCGACCTGAATGTCATTAAACAATAACTAATATTGTCTAACTGTTGCGCGCAGCCAGAGTTTTAAAATATAACTGATAATCTCTAACTTATTTGCGTAGGTAGAATGTTAGGAGCGGTGATTCCTTCATAACCAACGTGAACTCCACAGAAAAACAGTCCGCCTCTGTGGCTTACAGCGTTAATGCTGTTGTGTCTTGACCAGACGAAGCGGGTTCGCGTCCCACCTGGGACAAGGTTTTTTTTTTACGTTTGTCTTTTATTGGAGTAAATAAAAAGGAGTTTTGTTAAGCATTTTACCAAACAAACTCCTTTTTATTTACCAAACAAACTCCTTTTTATTTACTCCAATAAAAGACAAAAAAAAAAAAAAACGATTGTCCCACGTGGGACGCGAACCCGCTTCGTCTGGTCAAGACACAACAGCATTAACGCTGTAAGCCACAGAGGCGGACTGTTTTTTTGTGGAGTTCACGTTGGTTATGAAGGAATCACCGCTCCTAACATTCTACCTACGCAAAGAAGTTAGAGATTATCAGTTATATTTTAAAACTCTGGCTGCGCGCAACAGTTAGACAATATTAGTTATTGTTTAATGACATTCAGGTCGCGCGGAAAGGCGGAAATGGTGCGCGCTTCGTGTTATGTACGTTGTAACATAAGCTGATTTGTAATCAGCTATTAACAAATATTTAACTCAGAAAAACTAATTCAGCTAACAATTGTTTTAGGGGTTTCTGTAGTTAAACAGCCCTCGCGCTGAGGTTGTTTGAATGAGTCCCGCCCCTGCTTTAAACAACGAATCAAATGTGAGCAGTACATGACGTGAAGCTGGGTCCGTCGGGCCCGGTCCGATAGAACCACGGTGGAGATGGTTCCAGAACAACGGTGGATCCCAGGCGGAAAAGGTAAATGCGAGCACGCCGAACCCGGGTTGGAGGTGGGGAGAGTCGGGGAGGGCCGGCCAATGCGAGGGCGGCTATGGACACCCCAGGGTGTGTGGTGGCCGGGGTTGGAGCTCGAGCCTGGGACCTTCGGGTTTCAAGTCGTAAGCCCTGCCACTACACCATCTCTTGGCCCCATTTATATGCTGTTTCCACGACTGTTTGTCATCAATAACTACCGTAATGGTTGCAAATGAAAATAGGAGTTGTTGAAAATAATGAAAATGTTACTGTAGTTGTGGAGACCGCTTGTGTCGTCAATATATACATCTTTAATTTTAAGTTAAATTTATAACCAGTTATGTTTGTTAGCTTATGCAAAAACAGCCAAGGTGACTGAAAGTAGGCCAACACAAGCCCTGTTTCCATCCATTTTCATTTCGAATTTTGAGCTACCTCGCAAATATGTAAATACAAATTAATGCAGAGCATAAGTGTTTCCATCTACTGGCTTGAAGCGCTTTTTCCAAGCCGCGCACAGCGTCATTACGTCAGACGTCAGCGTCATTACGTCAGACGTCAGCACTGCGCATGTCTACAGTAGACCAGAGAGTAAACAGGAAGTAGCGGTTGAAAACAGAACCCGGTCACACATCTCGTCAAAATGGGGAGAATATTTCAGGTACGTGCTGCTGTCGGGCGAGTTGTATTTATTCTGTCATGCCAACTAGTTTTAGCGAGTTACATGTTGTTCGGAGCGGAAACAGCTGATCAGTCACGTGACGTGAATGTGCGCTACGGCAGCACGAGTCGGCAAATGTGTTTCCATCTGTCGTTTTGCGCAGCTGCTCGGTTTCGCAGCTCCCAAAAACCACCTCAAGCGAGCGTATAAACTTTTTGGCGAATTTCAGAAAGTAACTTCGTATTTTGCCGTTTCCATTAAGCTTTTCTGCTGCGATACTTCAAAATGCGCACCTAGAAACCTTGATGGAAACACGGCTACAGGTGACTTCTATGAGAGTTGCGAACAAGAAATTGGAAAATGTTGGTGTATCAATACACATCTTTACTCAGAACTGTTGAGCAAAATATACAGATAGAAAGGCTTTGTTTACATTGAGTGCATACCTGCATTTTAAGAGTTGCATAACCATTTTATGTGGGGAAAATACTGTAAATTCTATAACTGCACCATTTCATCAAGTTCAGGATAAATGTTTCTAGTTTCCATTATAATTATCACTGAGTCACAAAAACAAACATCTGTGACAATTTTTTTTAAATAATAATAATAAAGAAGCATCAAATCAGCTAAAAGGAGCCACAGTTACTGAAGCCAAGAGCTCAGGGGCTGGACATCCAGCAGTTATTGTCATCAAGTAAGTTTGTTTTATGGTTTAAAATAAAGTTTTATTAAAAAAATGAACCCATTGGTGGGCCGAACTGAGCTCACCCGTGGGCCTGATTTGGCCCCCGAGCCACCAGTTGAATAGAGGTGGAGATTTAAGTCACATACATTTTTACAGATTTTATGAAAGAAACAATCTTTTCTGAGTTGGAATAAGAAGAAAAAAATGATTTTATTTTTGTCTAAGCTGCTGGTTTGAATAAACTGTCAGACAAAAGCACAAATCTTTTGAAAATAGCCTCATTTTGTTGCTCATTTCCTGTTGTTTCATCGTTATTATATAACCCAGTAAAGTTCTGTTTCCCTGAAAGTGGTGGGGAAATCACTTCTCTGCATGTTCTGTTCCCAGAAGAACCGAGCCCACCCATTAACAGAACCCCCATTCATTCCACAACACCTTATGTAATAATAATAAATAAATAAAAACGTATATAATAGTTTTAGAAAGAAGTCGCCGGTTCTGCTGGCATTTCCGGTTCAGCGGCAACAAGCTGACGTCACTCAGATCAAACAGTTCGTGTTCTCACCTGTTCCTTGCTCGAACCTCCGACAATCTACAGATTTACAGCTGGCTCCGTTTCCTCTCTGCTTCAACTCTACTGAACCGCAGCTGGAGGTTTTTTTTTTTCCCCCCAGTTCAGGGTTCCCCAGCCTCTTATTACGTCACCAAGTCTTCACCAATCACAGCTCAGCTTCAACCGGTCTGGCAAGAGAAGGCGGGGCTTCCTTGCGGCCTTCAAGCGCTGTCGGAAACTTTGAAACTTTGTCCCTGACTCAGCATTCACACTACTGTACTTTGCTTGTCTATTTGTCCCCCCAAGTTTCTTTGAAATTGAACTAATTCTGCATAGTTTGTGCTGTTTTAGCCATTCATATCAGAGCATTCAAGATCATTCTACTTTATTGACAAATAACAATAATAACTTTGTGATTTCGTTGTAAAATGCATAAAGATTTCTACAGTGGCTTCAAAATTATTTTTTTGCCTTGAAGATGTATGTCAGCATACTGGCTCTATATTAAATTCAATTCATTTACAAAGCGCCAAGTCACATATTAGGACATTGAAGAGAATATATATAAAAACAATAATTTAACATTATTTATCTGAGGAGCAGACTGCTTTGGGTTTAACTCCATCACAGAACTCTCACCTTGAGCAAGCATGAAGGTGACAGTGGGAAAACGCCCTCATTCATTCATTCATTCATTCATTCATTCATTCATTCAACCTTTATTTAGACAGGTTAATCCCATTGAGCCTCGATGACTTATTTACAAGAGAGACTTGATTTGATTGACTTGATTGATTTGATTGACTTAACTTGATTTCTCAACAATGAGTGATGACAACAATGGATAACAACGACAACAATAGACAGTCACAAAAGAGGCATACAAATTTACCTTGTTTTTTTTATATTTTACAAATCAAAACAAAATAGAAACCAAAAGGACAGTCAAAAGAAAAAGTAGTGAGAATAAAAAATAAATAAAAAAAAACCCAGCTAGATTATAAGGCAGTGTAGAAAACTAAAAACAGGAACATGTCTGCATTGGTTCTTGGAACTTAACAGATGTTTGAAGCCACAGAGGTCAAGGTCGAGAGCTTCAAGTCTTTTTGTAAGATATTCCAGGTAACAGGAGCGGAGTAGGAGAAGGCCCTTTTGCCTAGTTCAGTCCTCACTGAGGGAACACTGCAGGTAATAATGTCCTGAGAGTGCACGCTGTAGCTGCACTCACGCAGACACATGTAGGAGGAGATGTATGAGGGTAGAAGACCAAGAAGTGATTTAAAGATGAAAATGTACCAGTGGAAGAGTCTGCATGAAGTTAATGATGTCCAGTTAACCAGTGAATACAGGGTGCAGTGGTGGGTACGATAATTACAGCCAGTTATGAATCTTAGTGCACCATGATAGACAGCATCCAACATCTGCAGGGTGCTTGTAGGAGCCTTCATGTAGATAATGTCACCTTAATGGAGGGAAAGAAAGTCACAGTTACAAGACGTTTCCTAGCATTCAGATTTAGACCGGATCTGTTCCTGAAGAAGTAACCCAGTTCAACTTTCAGTTTCTTTACTAGGTTTTCCACGTGGAGCTTAAAAGAGAGATGTGAGTCAACCAAGATACCCAAGTATTTGTGACAAACTCAGTAGAGACAATATCTGAGGATAAAATCAGAGGAAGAACTGCTGGGGCCGACTTCCTGTTTGAAAAAAGCATCCCTTTGGTTTTAACCTCATGAGGATGATTAGCTTTTAAATTGCCCACATGGTAATTTTAGCTGTTAGACTTTTTCCACTTTTGGCTGTTAACTTTCCATGTGCCACTTTTAGGTTTTAGATAGCCTTTTTTTTTAC
>JBBPBX010005718.1:6917-18603 GCA_038048925.1 Garcialebias charrua | reverse complement strand
TATATATATATACATACATATATATATATTACTGTATATAGCTGTTGCAGGAAGAACAACCTTCACATCAATGTGAAGAAGACGAAGGAGATGATTGTGGACTTCAGAATGAGTAAACACACCTATCACACCTTTTCTTAGTTATAGCTTAGATCTTATTACTGTTTTCTTTTACATTTTATTGTTGAATGTATCTGAGACCCTGTATATGGTACATAATTTCATTCCACTGTGGTGAAATGACAATAAAGAATCTCTGAATATGCTACTTTTACTTTTAGCAGCCTTTTTGTACTTTTTAATATTAGTTTGCCTTTTTGTGTAATTTTAGCTTTTAACTAGCCATGTGATACTTTTAACTATTTGTTAGCCTTTTTCCACTTTTAACTTTTAACTATTGCTATTTTTAACTTCTAGGTAACTCTTTGATTCTTTCAGCTATCCTTTTAATAATTTTAGCTTTTATAAACCCTTTGCTGATTTTAGTTGTCATATTACCGCATTTGGATTTTAGCTAGTCTTTTGCTGGTTTAAGATTTATAGCTACTGTTACTACTTTTTGCATGCATTTTGCCACGTTTAGCTTTTAGCTATAGTGTTTTTACTTTTTAACTTTATTATTGCAATTTCAGCTTCTTCAGCAAATGGCATCACCCACTCAGTGTACACTGCTTTTTTTCTCACCAGGAAATACAATCTGTCTACAACTTAAGCATGCATGCTTTAATAAAGGTAAAACAATTGCAGTACCTGTACTGGTAGTCTATTTAACTTTTTTGTTGATTTTTTCTTTATTTTTTCTTCATACAGGTTCTGACCCTGCAGCAAAAATTCTTCCTTGCAAGCTGTTTATTTATCTATTTACCTACTTATTTATTTGCTGATTAACGAGCACCGTTATTTAAATCTTTATAAAGGTTAACAGCAACAGCAGAAGTGTTAGAGGACATTGTCAGTTTGATTGATCACATCAGGGTTCTGCTGACTTCCCATGACTCAGCATTATTTCCTCATCATTGTTATACAGTCATGAGGAAGGAAAAAAAATCCCACCCTCTTTCAGTCCTAGGGTTTCAGCAAACCTGGTGCTGTGCATTATGGGTAAACATCTCTACTTTGGTCTTCTGTGTCCACAGAACAATGCTCCAGATGTCTTGTGGTTTCGTCATGTAACTTAAAGGTTCAGTATGCAGTTTCTGTAGAACTGCAGCACTTAGAAATATTTTCAACAGGCAAAGCATTCTGATCCCTCCCCCTCAGAGCCATATATGGCTCTGCCCCCTTGTGGTCTGTTAAATTTCAAATTCAAGCTCTGTTTTTATTGGCTGATTCAAATTCAAGCTCTGTTTTTATTGGCTGATTCAAATTCAAGCTCTGTTTTTATTGGCTGGTTACAAACTCTGTTTTTATTGGCTGGAAAATGGTGGGTCACCTTTTCTTTTTAGAAATGCTTATTTACCACCTGGAGAAGCAAGGGGACAATATATTTTTTTATTTTTTTTCAGAGATTACCTGGCTAACATCAGTCTGTCAGGAGGTAGTGACAGAGTGAAGAAATATGTTCATAAAAAAAGCTACTGAAGCTTTAAACCCAAGTTGTGTTGCCAAATTTTTGTTTAAATAGAAGAGTCATTCTCCCACAATCCTTTAAACAGGCCATGCTTGTGTTTGTTTACCTGTAGTTTTTAATTTGTCCTGCCACAAACTTTAACCTTTAACCTGCTAACTGAGGCCTGTAGAGTCTGAGAGGGGTTAAGAAATGATGCCATGATGGAATCTGTTATGTTTCTGTAAACTTGTGGTCAGATTTAAATTATTTTATAACCTCTGAAAGACCAGCTTTTTTGTCCCCCATAACTGTTAAAGCTGTTGAGAAACTGCTATGTCACCATGTTTCAGCAGTTATTTTAAAACCATGCTGCCTCTTTGGGATCTCATCACTAGGTATAAAATCCCCTATTACAGTATTACTTTACAGGTGACATTTAAATTAACTTCCCTCTAAAATCAAATAAAAAGATGGCAATACAACTCTGCACCTGATTAATTCAAAAAATGTTCAACAGAAAAACGACTGGACTTTATTTGTAACAGAAGGAAGGTTAACTGTAACAGAAGGTTTATTTGAAGAGCGAAACGTCTTCTGTTACAAATAAAGTCCAGTCGTTTTTCTATAGAACGTTTTTTGAACCCACCAAGAATACTGTATTTAAATACACCGAACCATGTGTTCAGCTTTAATGGCTGTATGCCTAAGATTTACAGAAGGAAAAATCTTGAGAATAAGTTTAGTATTCAGCGAGCTATGACTGATTAAATGCGCAGATACTTCATTGCACCTGTCAAACAGGTTACACTGAGTAAAGCAAGCGACCGGGCAATTATGCGGGATCTAACTTTTATATGATATCTGTGGCGCCAACTGCACCTGAACGTAGACTCCCATTGAAAGAATGGAATGCGGAAGTCACGTAGGTCATGGAGCGGCAACTATTTTGCTTTCACTCGGACAGAAAAACAAGCCCAAAAAAAGCGACTTAACGTTCAAAATAGCCCCCAAAAACCCGCAACCTGGAACTTACAAAATTTATAAGCGACTGTAGAAAAAAACCAGCCCAGAGTCGCTTATAATAAGTGGACTTGGCAACTATGTTCTTCAGTCTGAGGAGATACCATCCATCCATCCATCCATTGTCTTCCGCTTATCCAGGGTCGGGTCGCGGGGGTAGCAGCATAAGTAGGGAGGCCCAGACTTCCCTCTCCCCAGCCACTTGGGCCAGCTCCTCAGGGGGAATCCCAAGGCGTTCCCAGGCCAGCTGAGAAACATAGTCCCTCCAGCGTGTCCTGGGTCTTCCTCTGGGTCTCCTCCCGGTGGGACATGCCCGGAACACCTCACCAGGGAGGCGTCCAGGAGGCATCCTAACCAGATGCCCGAGCCACCTCAACTGGCTCCTCTCGATGTGGAGAAGCAGCGGCTCTACTCCGAGTCCCTCCCGGATGACTGAGCTTCTCACCCTATCTCTAAGGGAGAGTCCAGACACCCTGCGGAGAAAACTCATTTCAGCCGCTTGTATCCGAGATCTCGTTCTTTCGGTCATAACCCAAAGCTCATGACCATAGATGAGGGTGGGAACGTAGATCGATCGGTAAATTGAGAGCTTTGCCTTTTGACTCAGCTCTCTCTTCACCACGACAGACCGGTACAGCGCCCGCTTCACTGCGGATGCTGCACCTATCCGCCTATCGATCTCACGCTCCA
Source organism: Garcialebias charrua (assembly GCA_038048925.1). Taxonomy (NCBI): domain Eukaryota; kingdom Metazoa; phylum Chordata; class Actinopteri; order Cyprinodontiformes; family Rivulidae; genus Garcialebias; species Garcialebias charrua. Next base: position 15,344 of record JBBPBX010005718.1, on the reverse strand, counting down.
GTTTTCCCTCATTCGTGAACAAGACCCCGAGATACTTAAACTCCTCCACTTGGGGCAGGACCTCCTCCCCGACCCGGAGAGGGCATGCTACCCTTTTCCGGCTCAAGACCATGGCCTCGGATTTGGAGGAACTGATCCTCATCCCGGCCGCATCACACTCGGCTGCAAACCGCTCCAGTGAAAGCTGTAGATCACGATCTGATGAAGCCAATAGGACCACATCATCTGCAAAAAACAGAGAAGCGTTTGTTTTTTTTTATCTGAGGAGATACAACAAACTCAATTTTATAAATAGCATCTTCCCACTAGCCGTGTTTTCCATCAAGGTTTCTTGATGCGCATTTTGAAGTATCGCATCAGAAAAGGTGAATGGAAACGGCACGATTCGAATTAACTTCCTCTAATTCGCAAAAAAGTTGATACGCTCGCTTGAGGTGGTTTTTGGGTTTTTCGAAACAGAGCTGATGCGCAAAACGAGAGATGGAAACAGATTTGCCGACTCAGTTCTGACGTAGCGAACATTCACGTCATGTGACTGATCAGCTGTTTCCGCTGTAACATCGCTAAAACTAGTTGGCATGACAGAATAAATACAACTTACCCGATAGCAACACATTCCTGAAATATTCTCTCCATTTTGCCGAGATGTGTGGTTCGGTTCCTGTTTTCAACCGCTACTTCCTGTTTACTGTAGACGTGCGTAACGCTGACGTCTGACGTAATGCCGCTTTGCGTGGCCTGGTGGATTCGCTTCACGCCAGTTGATGGAAACACTTCTGATTCGCATTAATTTTTATTTACATTTTTGCAAATTTTCAAAAATTCGCTCAAAATTCGAATTGAAAATAGATGAAAACACGGTTATTGATGATCAACCAGTTTGCTGGTGACAGCCAAAACTAGCTGTTCACACTCTAATTGCGCTGTTTCTTAGTAGGTTTTGTTCACTGAATATTGTATTGATGTTTTATGGTTTATGTTTTTTATGTTTTATGTTTCTATATTTTATGCACCATTATGCCGAAGCAAATTCCTAGTCTGTGAATATTGTTCATTGACAATGGCAATAATAAACTGAATCTGAATCTGAATAAAGGAGGACCATCAGCCTAACAATTGATCGTTAGTGCCATGATGGCCACTTGCTATTCACAGAGGGCTGACTGTATCTAGCAATAATAGCATTATAAGAGGGGGACAGTTGAACATGGAAGCCTCCGCCCCATCTAACGATAAACAAGTTATCTTCACAAAGATGGTTTCCTATACTACTCTAGCAAACCAATATTCTTCTCTATCAAAGATGAGTACATCTCCATCCCTCAAAGAATGACTGCTTTCTTGCAGATGAGTACCAACCACAGAGTCCTGGCCTGATGATGTTGCTCTTCTGTGCTGGGCCATCCTTTTGGCCAGTGGTTGTTTAGTTTCCCCGATCTATAATTGATCACAGTCCTACTGCACAGCATACACAATATTACTCTGTGCCAGGGGACTGGATCTTTGGGATGAACCAGTCTTTGCCATGATGTACAGTATTTTGGAGTTTGAAAGCTGCTGAGATTTCATGTTAGTGGACGTTACTTTATGAATGGAACTGAATTTCTAGACAGTTCTTTAAATCTAAACAAAGTGATAAATTCTGATGTTATACGTAGCTTCTTTCATCTTGTAATGGTTCATCTGTATCTTTATATTAAAGCTCAATCTATGCTTTCATAACATCTCATTTCGACTACGGTACTACAACGTTTCACATTATGAAACAGGCATCTCAGCTCACCTATTGACCAGTATTTTCCTGTGTGATCACGTCACCCAAGAACCAGCCTCTCTGCACTGGCCTCTTTTTATTTTCTGCATCCAGTTTAAGATTTTATTACTTACTTTCAAAATTGCTAATAAAATGCTTCTCAATACACGAGTGATTTGTAGCACCTTCATGTTCCAGTCAGAGAACTGAGGTCATCATCTCAACTATCTCAAATGACTTTAAACTGATAAAAGTAATACAAAGAAAATAAATGACTTGGGTTTGTAACCCACTGAACATGGACCACATACAGCTGAGTTGTCTAAGGAGTTTAGAAAGAACATTACCGAGCATCAGATTAAAGATAAAGACTATACAACCATTTCCAAGCAGCTTGATGTTCCACTGACTACATAACAAATACTATGACAAACAATACTACACTACTAAGACAAATTGAAGAAAGTGATAATACAAATGGTGACCAAAGAGCCCAGAACAACTTCCAAAAATTTCAGAGATAAACTCCAAGGTCAAGGGCCATCATTATCAGATCGAACCATCAGTCTGTTTAAGTTAAAGTGGACTTAATGGAAGGTGGCTAATGAGGACACCAGATCATAAACATTGACACTGGAATTTTCCAAAAAGCATATTGAGAAGCCACAGTGTTTCTGGGAGAATGTCCATTGGACAGATGAGACAAAACTGGAGCCTTTTGTCAACAAGTCCATTAGCTCCATGTTCACAGAGCCAAAAATTAACCAAAAGAATGAACCCTGTACCAGTGATATGTTGAAGAAGCTCAATTCTTCAGTTTTGCTGCATCTGACAAAGAGTGTCTTAAATCTGTGCAGGCTACAATGAAATCTCAAGACTATCAAAGCATTAAGTGGTAAAATGTATTGCCCATTGTCAGAAACTTGGTCTCAGTCACAGGTCATGGGTCTTTCAACAGGCTAATGACCCAAAACTCACAGCTAAAAATACCAAGAATGGTTTAGAACAAGACCTGGGACTATTCTGAAGTGGCCTTCTCTGTGTTATAAACCCTGCTGAACATCTGGAGAATGAACACTTCATACCTAAGACAGCTGGAGCAATTTGCTCATGAGGAGTGGACCAAAATACAGTACCTGAAAACAGGTGCAGAAGTCTCAGAGAGTTGCAGAAATCACTTACCGGTAGTTGGCTCAAACTGTTGTGATACAATCAATGCATTAAGGGTACAATCATTTATTTATTTATTTTTGTCAAAGCCAGTTTCATTAGATTGTTTTAAAAATAATTCTGTTAAATCAAAAATCAATGACTTATGTCAATGGCATGTACTGCACTCACCATGCTCCATAATTTTCATTGCTCTTTTGTTGTTATTGGTATATTAAAATGTTCCATGATCCTTACACTATGTAGTAATCACTCTTCATGTGACTGGTCAGTAAAGGGACAGCAAGTATAATTCTATTATCCTCAGGGTGACTGATATGATTACAGTGACGTCTTTCTTACAAGAGTTCTTGAGAGCTGCTGCTGGGCTCCAGGATTTCATCCCATTTCTGACAGCAGCTGGGTTCTGATAAGGCTAGACAGGGCAGGGAGGGGCTGGGGGCTGGAATTCAGAACAAGTCAGAACCTCAGACAGGGGACAGCACTGATAAGTGTGTACTTGTAAATGCATGAATCTTCTGTGATTGCTGACTGTTCTCCAAAGCTTTGTAAATAGATATGATGAAACTTAACACCTGGTTATTTTGGGAATTACTTTTTTCCACCACAACATTTGTATGGACAGCACTTGACAGCAAGGAGCTGTTAGAAAATGTGCTCGTCCAACATTTTTTTTACCTTGATCATGAGACTCTCACTGTCCAGATTTGGTGTAAAGCTGGATTTACCTGGGAGAAGTACAATTTTTATTACTACAATAACACTGTGAAGCTTGTAGGTGAGTCTTTGCGTCAAGCAGAGGGGTTCAGGTATCTTGGGTCTTGTTCGGGAGGGACGGCGACGTATAGCAGAAGACAGATCAACGGATACAGACCTCTTCCACAACAATAAGTGTGTTGCTCCAGCCTGTCCCGTGAAAGAGCTGAGCTGAAAGGCAAACACTTGATTCACTGGTCCATCCACATTCCAACCTCCATGAGATTTGGATCTTGATCCAAAGAGGATCACAGACAGCAGTTCATACTGGCTGGAACGCTCTTAGCTCGCCCGTGTCCCTTTACCATTTTGTTTTAAAGACTTTTAAACATTCTTTCAGATACGTTCTTCGGTATTTGGTTAAATATTTTAATGTTGTCACACACAGAGGTCATCCACCATGATCTTTTATTTTATGTTACTTGAAAAAAAATCTTTACATTTATTATAAAATGAGGACTTAAATTTGTCATTTTGCCTGAATCACTGTGCAGGAATGTGAAATGTGATCATATGAAAAAAATGTAAAAGAATTCAAAACCCGTTTCTAAAACATGTTGGACAAAGAGTGCAAGATAAATTATTAATCATTATCACTTGGCTTATTTTTATTATCTCAGATGTGAGATCACAGATCTCTTATGCACAGGACGCCTATCCTGAAGGCAGCCTAACTTGCATGTTTATGGACTGTCGGAGGAAACCGAAGGAACCGGAGAAATCCCACACATATGCAGTGAGATCACGCAAACTTCACATTGAAAGACCATAGGTCCAAACTGGGGATTAAACCCAGGACCTTTTTATTGTGAGGCAATAGTGCTAACTAAGCTGTCATGCTGCACCTTTCAGTAAATTTTGGGTTGGTGCCATATTCCACCCATCCCTTCCCGTTGTCTACCTTTACAGAAAGGATTTGGTCTATGGATCGCCATTGGACCGTCACCATTTTAACATGTCACATCTTGTTTTGGCTTGAGCTAGAACTACTGCAGTTAGGCCTTATATTTGTTTGTCTTATTTACCGGTAGTCAATTTTAACAGAGTTCTGGCTTTCTGAGCTGAAAAAAGATCAGCGTTCCAAAAACAAAAACAGGTTTTGTTCTGACAAGGGGCAGCTGAAGGACTTCACACCTGCGAAAGGAAGAAAAGTTTGGGAGAATTTGCCCACTGAGAGTAGAATCTGACTGGACGTTAGAGGAAAAAAGAAGAGACTCCTTACTTTGTTTCCTGTTTGTGGGTTTTGCTCAGGAAGATGTAAGGGTTTGAGGAAATTGGGGAGACGGGTTTGGTTAATTTGACGAGTTCTGAGAGTGGGCAGGCAAGGGAGAACAGGTATGTAGGCTGACTTTTTGTTAGCAGAGAACAGTGTGTGGAGACTATCACCAAGAGACCAACAAGGAGGTTGGCTTGACGGGTAACCAAGAAAACAACAAAGGGGACAACAGGAAATCCAACACGATGGAAAGCTACCGAGAGTCCCAGGTTTACTTTGAGGTAGAGCTGCCATTTCTAACCCTGACCCGGAGCCCGGCCCTAATCCGGGTGGGGTCAGGCCATAATAATGTGCTGGCCGGGCCGGTGTCGGCCTTTTGATTGCTTCAGTGGATGCACGTGGCTGACGATCCAGTTATATGGCAATATGGCTTGGCATACAATCACCAGCCGCACGCGGTCATTTGACCGCACGCTGACCGACCTTGAAAGAGGAAAAAAGAAAGAAAGAAGTGTAGTTAAGCTTGAGATGTTGCACTCAGTGGATGCACGCGGCCGACCATCCAAACAGGCGAGATCCCAAAATTTCCGACATGTCAAAGCAGCGTCTGTGTCTGAATAATGCAGAATGCAAGCAGAAGCAGAGATTTAATGCGCTTTGACGGCCATGAAAGGACAAACACCCCCTCAGCTCAGATCTTCTGCCTCCTCAGCCATGAGCATCTGCTGACCATTAATAACTATATAAGCATCCATCCATCCATTTTTTCCGCTTATCCGGGGTCGGGTTGCGGGGGTAGCAGCCTAAGTAGGGAGGCCCAGACTTCCCTCTCCCCAGCCACTTGGAGCAGCTCCTCTGGGGGAATCCCAAGGCGTTCCCAGGCCAGCCGAGAAACATAGTCCCTCCAGCGTGTCCTGGGTCTTCCTCTGGGTCTCCTCCCGGTGGGACATGCCCGGAACACCTCACCAGGGAGGCGTCCAGGAGGCATCCTAACCAGATGCCCGAGCCACCTCATACTCAACTATATAAGCAGTCAAAGCTTAATTAAAAATGTCGTGATTCTTTTTTCTTCCAGGTTCAGACTAATTACTGTTAATTTGTCAGGTCGGGTGGGGTTAGGAAATTATGGCTACGGGCTGGGGCCGGGTCGGTTCGGATTTTTAGAGACCGAATACTCGGAGGTATCTGAGAAAGAGTACATGTATGTAAGCATATAACTTTTAGAAAAGTACGGATTTGAGATTGTGAATCATCACTGGGGGATAATTAACGTTCCAATGCTGAGCATTGCACTCAGCTCAGCCTTAAATACTCCTGCCAACATTAACATCATGGAAAAGAGCTGGGTAAGTGCTGCCGGGTGAGGCAGCCCTGCCCGCTTGCAGGAAAAGCTCCAACCATAACCAGTTCAGGATTAAGAGAGACCATTTTCATTCTTATTTTCTCCCAAATCTTAAACATTGGGCAGTCCCAAAAGTTTTCCACTGTGCTGTAACCTCTTCAGTAGAGGGGGCTACAGGTCCCATCACAGCTGCTTTTTACCAGTGGTATTTTAAACAGGGGGTAACACCTGCTATTAGGGGACAGGGTGTCCAAACATTTCCCTCAGTTAGAGTTTGCATTTTTGTTTCTAACCTTTGTTCAATCAGTAAAACAATTTGATTTTTGTTGTTGTTGTTTACCTGCAATTTAACCCCTTTCTTTTCCAGAGATGATAAAAACAAGATATGTCAAGATATGAAAACTTTTCTATTAAAGATTGACTATTCAATGAGGTGCCCTAAATTTTTACATGACTGTAAATCTTATTTGTTAGAGCAACAGGATCAGAGCTTGAGTTATGCAAAGACAGAAAACACAAATTCTTTGCTCTGAATTTATGATGATGGTAAAAAAGATTTTTATTCCCTTGTCCCACCCCAAAAATTTAACACTGCATTCTACACAACAAAATGGAAAATAGAAGGACATACTACTGGCATCTAGTGGTGACATTTGCTCTTCACAGCCCTTCATTTATACTTTTTCTAAAGCTGTAGCCCTCAAATGTACTTTATTTATACAAAAAATAGTCTATTTGCACCTTAAATGTATACAAAATTCCAAATTCTAATGGAATGGAAAATCAAATCTGGCAGGCATTTTCTTTGTACCACACTTCTTGTCCTGAGCATGTACAAAAAATAATTAGCATTTAAGTACATATCAGAGTCTGCTACACAAAAAAAGTTACTTAAAAATAATTTATTTTAGGAAGATGTGCAATATCCTCAAAGCCTTCTGGGGGACAAGTTCTACGGAAACCTATTTCTGCCACCCTCAAGAAAACTAATATAGAGCTGTTCTGCATTATAATGTGTACATTTTATTGTTCGATTGGTATCGTTTTCACATTTAACATCATAATTATGTTCATCAATATAAATTCACAATTATAACAAAATGTTTTGATATTTTGCAATAAACATAACATGAATTTACTTTGTGTGCAAACATAATGTTAAAAATCACACTGTGATAGGGTGACGTGAGTGTTGTAATATTGTGGGGAAAAATAAAACAGTGTCATTATATGAAAATGATCATTTGAACAGTACACCTTAATAATGTGAAACAATTTAGTATTATTTTAGGTAGGGTGGCAGCAACATGATTTTGTACTATGCAATTTAAAGTGAAATTTTTCTAATATACTGTAGAACATTTTCTGCAGTGGGGTTTTATGAAAAATTTTCACTTTTAACCAAATAAAGTAAATATGTTGTTGCCACCATCAGTTTTACATTACAATGGTATTTATGCAAATTTCTTTTTGACATGATTGACTAGCATTAGCAGTGTAGATGTAGAATTTATGTGGATTAACCACAGAATTAATCCTAATGTGGCTAGTATTAACTGCTATGAAATTTTACAGACTGGAACTATGCTACCGTAAACACTTACTATATGAAGGCAGCGCTCGTCTTTGGTCTTAGCTACACTAGAGCTAGCCGTTAGCTTGTCAGTCCTGTTGGACGTAAACTATTTATGGTTTCTTAACATGAGGACAGCATCGGTTCAGTTACAGGGAATTCTTGATCCTAAATTGTCAATAAATAAACCAAATTTGCCATTTTAAAACTTTATTACAAAATTAAACAAAATCAAAATACAAATCAAGAAACAAACAGTAAGGATCAACAAACAATTGACACAGAATTCCACTTAAAATATGAAAAACTTGATTTAAACACATATTCATTTAACAAGATAATACTATAAGCAATAATTTACTCTTTAAATATTATAAATTAGACTGATTATAAGTTTAAGTCAAAGGGAATCTTGAACAGAATGTTTGTAATATATTGTGCTTGGAATTAAATGCACCAAGATTTTAAGCAATTTAAGCTATTTTAATAAATGTTTCCCTTTAGAATTTAATTCAGGAGGAAGTTAGTACTTCTGCCAGACTGTCAGAATAATCAGGAAGTATCGGATTGGAAACGGATTGTTGTAGTCATAACCTGATCCAAATTGTCCTTCTGTT
>JBBPBX010005717.1:31949-42444 GCA_038048925.1 Garcialebias charrua | reverse complement strand
CATACGAGGTCGCGTCCGGACTTACGAGCTGGCGAACGAGCAGTAAATTTGTAAAAAATACAGCACTTTTTTGTGTTTTTAGATGAAAGTGTGTTAGCTAACCGTTTGGAAACACGTTTCCGACCATGTTTATGAACTAATATGAACGTTTTTGATGAAAAACGAGTGTTCGTAGTAGCGCTAGCATAAATGTTCCAACTTACGAGCGAAAATCCGGACTTACGAGAACACGTGCTTCGTGTTCCAACTTACGAATTTTCGTGTTACGAGCAACTCGCAGGAACGGAACTCGCTCGTAAGTCGGGGACTACCTGTATATATATATATATATATATATATATATATATATATATATATATATATATATATATATATATATATATATTAGGGGTGTAACGGTATGCTAAAATCACATTTCGGTTCGGTTCAATTACAAGGAGGGCTCGGTTCGGTTTATTTTCGGTACAAAAAAAGGACAAAATAAAGACTTACAAAATGTTTATTTTGAAAATATGCCAAAAATACATTTGTATTCTATTGTAATAATAAATAAAAGTGATCCATTTGGATGATATTTTAAATAAAGAGCACTCTACAATAAAACTATATTAACAATATAGCTACCTGGATTATTGAGCATGCATCAGGGTATATTAACAATAATAAAAATCTTAATAAATACAATAACAGTCAGAACAATAAGCAGCAACAGGCTGTTTACAATCTAACTAATCAAGTTTTTGTCCAGTAGCAGCAGTGTGGCTGTATTTGTCCTCATTACTGTACTCACAACCTCTTCTTGGTGGGACAGGTCCTGGAACAGTTCATTGTTCAGTTCAGTCATCACACACTTCTTAGCTGCAGCAGGTGATCTGGTCACCAGATTCTGGTGGATGTCTGTCCCTGAAGAGGAAGGAGACAGCAGCTACCTCTGTCCCAGACTGGAAAACACAAAGAGATTTAAAAAAAACAAGTTAATAAGATTATGATTTTAGATAAAAAAGATTACATGTATTTAGATAATAGTAATAAAAGAACAATACCTCTTCTTGAACGGTTGAAGCTCTCACTCATCATCATTAGGGCAGGGCTTTGCTCCAGGGCTTGTTGACAATATCAGTTTTAGTTTTTTCATAAAGTTCTAAACTTTTTGAGTGATGGGTGTTCGTAGGGAGGATCAATAACTTTAAAGCCTGCGCATAAAACAACATTCAGACTTAGATTCAGAGATTTAAAAACTTATAGTTTGTGTAATTGCTCTGGACTGATCTGATTTACCTGATAAAAGTAGTTTAAATGCAGCTGCTGTTGTTAGCGGTGTTTCTGTAACAGCTGCTTTTTCTTCGTTCACATTCCGATGACGTAGTTTCAAGCGCGTTCACGTTAGACGTGTTGCTGCTACAGAGTCTTCATGAAACAAAGTCCACACAACTTTGAATGTGTGCTCGTCTTTTAACAAGAAACGTTCCCAAACAGGAGACCGTAGTGAGAGGCTAAGTGCTGCGCGAGGTGCGCGTGCTGAGCGATAATAGCTCCGTGCTAAAACGCGCCCAGGAAATGTTGTTCCGCGGCGCATATATTAACATTCAATGAGTGAAAAAATAACCGAAACGGTACGTAGGTGTACCGAACCGAACGTGCCTTACCGAAACGGTTCGGTACACCCACGTGTACCGTTACATGCCTTATATATATATATATATATATATATATACATATATATATATATATAATATATATATATATACAAGCCCAAAACCAGAAAAGTTGGCACGTTGTGGAAATCGCAAATAAAAACAGAATACAATGACTTGCAAATCTTTTTCAACCTATATTCAATTGAACACACTGCAAAGACCACATACTTAACGTTCGAACTGGTAAACTTTGTTATTTTTTGCAATTATTAGCTCATTTGGAATTTGATGCCTGCAACATGTTTCAAAAAAGCTGGCACAAGTGACAAAGAAGACAGAGAAATTTGAGGAATGCTCATCAAACACTTATTTGGAATATCCCACAGGTGAACATGCAAATTGGGAACAGGTGGGTGCCATGATTGGGTATAAAAGCAGCTTCCTTGACATGCTCAGTCATCCACATAGAAGGATGGGGCGAGGGTCACCACTCTGTGAACAAATGCGTGGGCAAATTGTCGAACAGTTCAAGAACAACTTTTCTCAACGAGCTATTGCAAGGAATTTAGGAATTTCACCATCTACGGTCCGTAATATCATCAAAAGGTTCAGAGAATCTGGAGAAATCACTACACGTAAGGGGCAAGGCCGAAAACCAACATTGAATGCCCGTGACCTTCGATCCCTCAGGCGGTACTGCATCAAAAACCGACATCAGTGTGTAAAAGATATCACCACATGGGCTCAGGAATACTTCAGAAAACCACTGTCAGTAACTACAGTTCGTCGCTACATCTGTAAGTGCAAGTTAAAGCTCTACTATGCAAAGCAAAAGCCATTCATCAACAAGATCCAGAAACGCCGCCGGCTTTGCTGGGCCCGAGCTCATCTGAGATGGACTGATGCAAAGTGGAAAAGTGTTCTGTGGTCTGATGAGTCCACATTTCAAATTGTCTTTGGAAACTGTGGACGTCGTGTCTTACGGACCAAAGAGGAAAAGAACCATCAGGACTGTTATAGGCGCAAAGTTCAAAAGCCAGCATCTGTGATGGTATGGGGGTGCATTAGTGCCCAAGGCATGGGTAACTTACACATCTGTGAAGGCACCATTAATGCTGAAAGGTACATACAGGTTTTGGAGCAACATATGCTGCCATCCAAGCGACGTCTTTTTCATGGACGCCCCAGCTTATTTCAGCAAGACAATGCCAAGCCACATTCTGCACGTGTTACAACAGCGTGGCTTCGTAGCAAAAGAGTGCGGGTCCTCCCCTGGCCTGCCTGCAGTCCAGACCTGTCCCCCATTGAAAATGTGTGGCGCATTATGAAACGTAAAATACGACAACGGAGACCCCGGACTGTTGAACAACTTAAGCTGTACATCAAGCAAGAATGGGGAAGAATTCCACCTGAAAAGCTTCAAAAATTGGTCTCCTCAGTTCCCAAACGTTTACTGAGTGTTGTTAAAAGGAAAGGCGATGTAACACAGTGGTAAATATGTCCCTGTGCCAACTTTTTTGCAATGTGTTGCTGCCATTGAATTCTAAGTTAATGGTTATTTGCAAAACAAAATAAAGTTTCTCCGTTCGAACATTAAATATATTGTCTTTGCATTCTATTCAGTTGAATATGGGTTGAAAAAGATTTGCAAGTCATTGTATTCTGTTTTTATTTGCGATTTGCACAACGTGCCAACTTTTCTGGTTTTGGGCTTGTATATATACATGTATATATATATATGTATATATATGTATATAGTATATACATACTATATACTGTATATATATACTGTATATATTTACTGTATATATATGTAGGATATTATGGGGGTCAATGTTAAACTGACACCCTTTACCTTAATTATTTACTTATTCAGATTGTATAGTAATTTACGGATTCTTTTCTTTTTCAGTTTACCCAATATTTCTGTGATCAGTTTATGATGGACAAATAAACCATGGTGTGACCATGAGATGTTGATTTTAGTTGATATGCCAGGAGACACTACCTTTTATTTAAAATAAATCAACTAAAATTAACACCATTACACTTGATTGACGGATTTCACTTTCTTGCAATTTAACACGCATCAGCACACTTAAATTCCAACACAACAGCCATAGTAATGAGTTGACATATTACTTTTTATCTGTTTTTCTTAGCTTAAAAATATAGTTACCAGCTTAGAATTTGAGAGAGGGAGAGGTTGAAGAATGAGGAAGAAAGGGAAGTTTAAGGGAAGTTTAAAGGAGTTATCTATTTTGAGTTTAACCAGAATTGACACTTCTCCATACGAGAACCAGCCCGACTCCACAGCACGATCCAGAAAACATCAGCAACTCTGTACCTTTGGACGTTCGTCTCGGTGGATAGAGTTGTAGAAGCAGTCTTGGACTCACAGGTCATCTGTCCGTGAAGTCCAGTTGTACCTCGGCGTGTTTATGGATTCACGTGTCGTGACGCCTGCCTTCTTCGTCAAAGACAGTGGCATGTCCTGGTTAGTTTTCAAAATAAAGCGTTCCTCAAGAGAGTTCATTAAGAACTTGGAGCTTTTTGAGCTCTATTGAATTTATGGAAACGTCCATAAATTCTTGCTGATAAGTCAGTCTTTGGCTCTTGACCAAACTTAATCAGCGGTCAAGACAGAGGGTTTTCAGGTCTCTGTCCATTTCAACTCTGAACGTTCACGGAAGCAAACATTTTTTCTAAAGTCTTGAGACCAGAAAAACAGTCTTCTGATTGGTCAGAAGGGAAAAGAGGCGAATGCAGAGACACGTCAAAGAGTTCACTTTAACGTTATCAGGATTCAAGGTGAAAATTAGAGCAGAGAGAAATAGTTTAGAGGAGACAGAGAGTGCTGGAGCCGTTCTCATGAAAACAACGGATTAACTGTCTTCTCCATTTTCTAAACAAAACTGCCGGCCACACTGACACGGCCCTTCACCTTTCACACAGTCCTTTTAACACCATCGTTGGTGCAGAATAAACCAGAATATAACATATGTGATTATAAAACATACTGGAAAGATACAACATTGCTCATGAATAACATAGGTGATTGCTTTGATTATATTAGTATTAGAACAAAATCAAAGATACATATATATATATATATATATATATATATATATATATATATATATATATATATATATATATATATATATATATATATATATATATATATATATATATATATATATTTATATATATATATATATATATATATATATATATATATATATATATATATATATATATATATATATATATATATATATATATATATATATATATATATATATATATATATATATATATATATATATATATATATATATATATATATATATATATATATATATATATATATACAGCGAAATCTGTAAAAAACAACAAATCTGCAGTGAGAGTTCAACAGAGCGAGGAGAGGTGGAAGCAGAGCAGAGGCGGTGTTTTCAAAGGAAATTAAGTAAATTTTACAAATGAACAACGCAGAGAAAACTGTTCGACCGAAGTCCTCCAAAGTGTCGGAGCTCTTGACGCTTCACAAAGATTAAAAAAAAAAAGCGCAACATGCAGCTTTGAAAAGTGACGACGAGAGAACCACGCTGATGAAACGTAAACATGACCGAGTCGTAAACTAACTAAGTTCACCACGGTGTGGTCTGTGGAGGAACAACAGCAGTAGGTCTCAACATTAATAACTCTGGTTTAATGACGGATCATGTTTTGAGAGCTGCTTTCATTGTTCACTCGATCTGTCTTGGAAAAAAAGATATGTAACCTGTCTCAGTCATATCTAACCAGCTAAATAAAGGTTTAACTAAAATAACACACAGCCAACAAACAGTCCAGGCTCAACACGGACTGGAACCTTGTTGTCGTGAGTGTTACCGTGTGGAGGCTATGCTACATGTTAAGCTAACCACAGTAATAGACACTAAATCATGAAGAAGAAAAAAACAGCTCCAACACACAGACAGTTATACTCTAACATTGTTATGACATTCAGTGTTTCCCCTACATAACTTGCCATGGGGGGGGGACAAAGACACATCTGGAGCTGCGCAGTACCATAGTTGCCAAGTCCGCTTATTATAAGCAACTTTTGGGCTTATGTTCTGCAGCCGCTTATAAATTTAATGAATCACTTGTTGTAGTTTCTTGGACTTGTTTTGAAAGTAAAGTCGCTTGTTTGGGCTTGCTATTCTTTGTTCTTTATTCTTTGTCAAGAGTGACAAGACCACGATAAAATGAGCTCCAATAAGTGGGGGAAATATGGGAAAAAATATAATAAAGAATGGGAGAAAGAGCACACACCTAAAACATGATTCAGGATAGAGATTAAAGAAAGTTTTTTTGTTGACTTAGCTTACTATGAGTTTGTTGTTTGATTTTTATTTTATTTTTTATTTTGTACGCAACCTTTATGATTATCTGTTGTTGTCGTTGTCCATTGTTGTCATCACTCTTAGTTTAAAATTCAGGTCTCTCTGGTAAATGAGTCCCAAAGGCTTAATGGGATTAATTTGTATAAATATGCAAAATGTATTTTTATTTTTTAGAGTGGATGTTCTTCAAAGTCTTTAGTATAATTTTGCTCTTTATATGTAATGCCATAATAAATGTATGTTTATACTGTTTAAAAACCGCCCTTGTTTTACACAATGGGGTGGGTTGCCTGTTGGACTTGTTTTCGAAGAGCGAATGGCTTGTTTTGGGCTTGTTATCATGGGGCTGCTGGCTGCTTGTTTCTGTCGCGAGATCTGGCAACACTGCACAGCACTAAATACTGGCAGATAGAGACAAAGCCGAAAGCCGTGCGCAGTTTAGAAGGAGAGCAGAGGAGAGACGGCTGAAGCGTTCAGTTTTATTGATTTATTTTTCGGTGGAGACAAACGTGAGCCGTGCGCTTGAGTGTGTGTGGGGAGACAAAGCGCACAGTATGAGCCGGGCAGAGGAGAAACATTTCAGCCACGTGTTCATTTTTTTTTTTTTTTTTTTTCGTTTGTGGAGAAGGTGAGGCAGAAGCGAGCCGTGCGTGTGTGTGTGTGTGTCAGCGTGAGGGAAGAGGCTGCTTAGTGCACCCTGCAATGCGAGCTGCTAGTTCAGCATTACTTCAGTGGCGACAGGTGGTTGGAGCGTTGGGTAGGCGGGGCGCTCGGTTCTGTTGATGGGGCGCGGCGCCCCGCCTATATAATGGTAGGGGAAACACTGACATTGTTATGACATTGTTTCACAAAATGATTTATATAGAATATTTTGTTTACCGGACAAAAGGTGATAGGAGCACGACGTCTTCGAGAGCAGATCTGGCTGGGCCAGACACAGACAGAGGAGGGAGGAGCTGCAGGGTCAGCTCCTTCCTCTGATGGAGATAGATCCTTAACGTTTCCTTATTTTGGGGATTAAGTAAAAATTCTGCTTGGCATTTCCCCGATTGGAACACCCACTAACCTAACACGAAGTAACCATTGCAATTAATTAGAAATAAACAAACAAACAAACAAAACGAACGCAAAAAATACGCTGCCAGTAGTCTGCGCTGTACCTGCTGCTCTGGTAGCTTTGTTTCTCCTCTACGCATGGAGGACTGCCTGGAAATGCCCCTGATGTTACAGTACGTCACATGGGAACTAATGACCCTTTTCCATTAGTACCGGTACTGCCCAACTTTACCCTACTTGGCCTGGTTCTGAGGCTTTTCCATTAGTACCGGTACTGCCCAACTTTACCCTACTTGGCCTGGTTCTGAGGCTTTTCCATTAGTATCGGTACTTAAGAACTGTTACTATTTTCAGGACCCTCTGCTCTGTGGATCTAACCAGAACGAGTAGGTACTAAAACGTGACGTCAGAACACTGTCGGTCCCTGATTGGTCGGGGGCGGAGTCACTGAATCTTCTAGAAACTTTTCAAAACATTGAGCCGCCATTTGCAATTTCTCGGACTGGAGCAGCAGCTGGACCTATTTTAAAGATTTTTATTTTGAAATTTCACACATAACTGCTTCCATAGGTCTAATGCTGACAGGATGGCATTTTTTGTGCTTGGTGGTACACAACAAAATTCAGAGCAAGCCATGGAGCTCTGCTGCTCTCACTCGCTCCTCTGCCCATGAGCCTCAGAGCCAAGCCGCTTGTCGGCTCCGCGTTCCGCTGGTCACCTTTGAAGTTCCTTCGTGGTGCCTACTCAGGCTCTGGATCCCAGCCTTGCAGGGTCACCGGAGCTCTGAGCACGCGCGTGCTCAGAGCTGCGCTGTTCACCATGAAGGAGCACACGAGCTGGTGACTCGCACAAGGCTATTGCTGGACCCTGGCGTCATGTAATCATGAAAGCTGAAATTCGATCCCTGCAGTCGGGTGGACCGGGCGAGTCTGGGATGGACGGTGGAAGCGATTTTTAAATAAACTAATATTTTGTTTTTATACATAGTTTTAAAAAATCGCTGAAGCGATTAAAAAAAAAAAAATTAATGCATAAAATGGTTTTAATAATCGCTTCCACCTCCGTCCCACCTCTCAGCCCGGGTCGGGGTTCAGCCAGGACGGGTTCTGAGTGGCTTTCTGCGAGTCGCAGCTGCGCTCAGAACCAGGAGGATGACACAGGATTTTAGGTTTCAGTTTTGGTTCTGACGCTCAGGGGGAAGAGGGACAGGTGAGACCAGCTCTTCATAAATAAAAAACGTATTTTTTTAGCGTTGAAGATTAAAATAAATGGTGCCAGCATTTACCATAAAATCCTGTTTTCACTTTAACCAGCTAAATAAAGGTTTAACTATCTGTTAAACTATCTGTTAAAGTTAACTCAGCTGAAAATCATAAAAAGACACAAAATTGTTGGATCTCAGGAATATTTCCTTCTAACAAGAGATATGGCCTTTAATTTAACTTCATTTTAACCCACAGATGTACAAATCACAAAACATGAACTTCAAAGCAAATCTGACAATAAAAAATATGTATGTAAACAATAAACAAATCACTACATCTAATCACTGGTGGGGCTCGTCCGGTTCTTCCCCTTGGCCGGATCTCGGGAGTGGGCGAGTGGCTCGTCCTGTTCGGGTGGCCCTGGGGACTCTGGGCTCGGGGTCCTACCTGGGGTCTTGGGCTTTGATCGCCCCTTCGTCTGCCTCGGGCTTTGGGGGGACGGATCTCTGATGCTTCACAGTCGCTACTAAATGTTCTATTGGAGGAACCTTATTCACTTATGCATGCTCACAACCACACACAAATGGATGCAGGGATGTATATGTAGATATATGCAGATATGTAGATGGGTATATGAATGAATATAAATGTATATGTATGTATACTGTATATATATTTGTAGGTATGGGTATGTTTATTTATAGAAATCTACTGCAAGGTCATGAATATTATCAGTCTTTATGCATGTATGTTTTGTTGCTGTGTTCTGTCATGTGCTTTGCAGGATTGTGGACGGAGATTGGGTGTGTTTGCCTTGTGCTCTTTTTGTAGATAATTGTTGTTTTGTTGTCTTAATGTCTCTTTTCTTTCTTTCTATTAAAAAAATAAATAAAAATACATATCGGAGAGAGGATGGCTAAAAGGTGAGAAGGGAGGCCATCTATAAATGGAAATAAAAAGAAAAAAAACCACACGTCAAACTGAATGAAAGTATACACAATCATGAGTGCAAATACATCAAATGATGAAGAAAACCTATAAAGTTTCAAATAAAGATGATTTGTAGAATCTGGTTCATCAGAGCTTTAATGGTGAACTAAAGTTCATTAGCAGGATTTATATATACACCGGTATATGTGTGTGTGTTTTGGTGTGTGTGTATATGTGTGTGTGTTGTGTGGTTGTGTGTATTTACACACGTGTATATTATATGCAAGTACTTTGTTTATACGTACATACATATATATATATGTGTGTGTGTGTGTGTGTATAATATATATATATATATATATATATATATATATATATATATATATATATATATACAAACTCTCTCCTGGATGACTGTAAATACATAATTACGCTGTATCGGTGAAAATTGATGCAATGTTAATAAACCTATCTTGTATCTTGTATCTTGTATATATACAGGTAGTCCCCAACTTACGAGCGAGTTCCGTCCCTAGGGGGCGCTCGTAAGTCAAAAATTCGTAAGTAGGATCACATAGTTAAAAAAAATTTTTTTTACTTTTTTATTTATTTTTATGAATGAATACATGTACAGTACTGTACAGTCACCAAGCACTTAACCTATCCTAACACAGTTTTTAAAGATGAAGGAATGAGTTGAATTGTCTCCCTTTCACATAAAGGGAGCAAGCTCCCTTTATGTGAATGGAGCCTGCAGGGAGGAGGGAGACAATTCAACTGACTCCTTCATCTTTAAAAACTGTGTTAGGATAGGCTAAGTGCTTGGTGACTGTACAGTACTGTACATTTATCTATTTATTAAAAATATACAGTACTGTATATACAGTATTTTTATTTTTTATTGTTTTTTATTTATAAATAGATAAATGTACAGTACTGTACAGTCACCAAGCACTTAGCCTATCCTAACACAGTTAAGGAGTCAGTTGAATTGTCTCCCTCCTCCCTGCAGGCTCCATTCCCATAAAGGGAGCTAGCTCCCTTTATGTGAAAGGGAGACAATTCAACTCATTCCTTCATCTTTAAAAACTGTGTTAGGATAGGCTAAGTGCTTGGTGACTGTCCAGTACTGTACATGTATTCATTTATAAAAAAAATATAATAATATTTTTTTTTATGAGATGCATACTCGTAAGTCCGGGACCTCGTAAGTAAGAGCGCTCGTAAGTCGGGGACTACCTGTATATATATGTATATATATATATATATATAT
>JBBPBX010005717.1:0-27370 GCA_038048925.1 Garcialebias charrua | reverse complement strand
TATATATATATATATATATATATGGCTCACTGGATAGCTCAATTGGTAAGACATCAGTCTTTCACCTAGGAGACCCAGGTTCGATTCCGGGCTGGGGCAAAAATTACAACACTGAAATTGAAATTGAAATTACAACATTGAAATTGAGCTATCCAGTGGGGTCCTTAGGCAAGACCCTTTGAGCCACTGCCTACCTCATAACATGAGAGACAATGATATGCACGACATGCCGGCTTAGACGTTGCTCGGACAAACAAGGTCTGCGTCAGGTGTTAAGGAACCAGAGCATCCTGATGAAAAATGGGCTACTGGAACAAGACGGAAATGGTTGAGAGATGAAAACATGGATCTGTTAGAATGCTACTACTCAAGTAACCCTAATCAGAGAGGCTACATGCAAAGATTGCAGAAGGCATGGTTAATTCGATATCCCCTGTTAACACTAACTGCCAAACAACTAATATCTCAGTGTTCTAACATCTGCAAATGGCAACTGCTATCACAACTTGAGATTGACGAGATACAACACAAATGCTATGGCAAGGGTGAGGAGCCAACACGCCAGGTCAGAGAGGAGTTAACCCCCCGACCAGAGATGGGTATGCAACGACAGTAATGAATATACCATCAAAATTGAACGAGGTAGCAACTGACCTGCGAGATAGAATCGTGGCCCGAATGAACACCAGACAACCCCGACACCAATTACAACGGCTGAGTAAAATACCATCAGAAAGTCTCATTGATGCTGTGAATGCAGCATTGAGAACGATCCCCAACAACACCATAACTGACACCAATGAGCTGATCTACAACTCGGCATCAGTGATCCTGGAGATGCTTGGCTATAAGAGCAACCATGTAATTCAATACCCATCATGAAAAAGACGGTTAGAGGCTAAAATCAAGATAACAAGGAGGGAAGTGAGCCAACTGTCAGAGCTCCAAAGAGGTGTGATGAAAAGATCAGTACCCAAGAAGTACAGCCAGATGCCTATACCTGAAGCACTCGAGACTGCCAAACAAAGACTCCAAGCCTTGGCCAGTCGCCTAAAGAGATATACGAGAGAGAATGAAGCCAGGAGGATTAACCAGCTCTTCTCCACCCAACCAGCTAAAGTGTACTCTCAGTGGCAGTGTAACAACAACAGAGCCGACCCACCAAGGCTGGAGACTGGACAATTCTGGAAAGGCATATGGGAAAGAGAGGTATCCCACAACAGCAATGCACAATGGCTAATCTCTCTACGAGAGGACCATAGCAACCTCCCTGAGCAAGCCCCGGTAACCATCACTGTGGCAGATGTCCGAAAAAGAGTCTCAGGTATGAAAAACTGGACAGCACCAGGACCTGACATGATCCATGCCTACTGGTTGAAGACACTAACCGTCCTCCATGAGCGACTGGCAACCCAACTGAACCAGCTGCTACAAAATGGGACTCACCCTGAATGGTTAACTGAAGGGCGCACAATCCTGATCCAGAAGGAGCCCTCAAAGGGTTCAGTCCCATCCAACTATCTGCCAATAACCTGTCTCTCTACAACATGGAAGATCATGTCAGGCATCATAGCGGCAAAGATAAGCAGGCACATGGATAATTACATGAGCACGACACAGAAGGGCATTGGAATAAACAGCAGAGGAGCCAAACACCAACTCCTTGTAGACCACACAGTCGTCCGAGACTGCAAAACCCGACAAACCAACCTGTGCATGGCTTGGATTGATTACAAGAAAGCCTATGACTCAATGCCGCACACTTGGATCATTGAATGCTGAGAGATGTACAACATCAATAGGACTCTAAGATCCTTCATTGCAAAATCGATGGGACTGTGGAAAACCACCCTTGAAGCCAATCGCAAACCACTTGCACAAGTGTCCATCAAATGTGGCATATACCAAGGAGATGCTCTGTCCCCCCTGCTGTTCTATATAGGCCTGAACCCCCTCAGCCAAATCATCAACAAGACTGGCTACGGATACCGACTCAAGAATGGGGCCACCATCAGTCACCTCCTCTACATGGATGACATCAAGCTGTACGCCAAGAGTGAGCGAGACATTGACTCACTGATCCACACCACCAGGATCTACAGCACTGACATTGGGATGTCATTCGGACTAGAGAAATGTAGTCGGTTGGTTACAAAGAGAGGGAAGGTCATCCACACAGAAGGGGTCTCACTCTCGGAAGGAACAATAGCAGACATTGAAGACAGTTACAAGTACCTGGGAATACCACAAGCAAATGACAACCTCGATGAGATAACAAGGAAAGGAGCCACAGCCAAATGCATCCAACGAATAAGACAAGTCCTGAGAAGCCAACTCAATGGCAAGAACAAGATACGTGCAATAATCAGCTTTGCCTTACCAGTAATCAGATACCCTGCCGGAATAATTAGCTAGCCAATGGAGGAGTTAAAGGCCACAGATGTTAAGACTCGGAAGCTACTAACTATGCATGGAGGGTTCCACCCCAAATCCAGCACCCTGAGACTGTACATGAGCCGTAAAAAAGGAGGCAGAGGACTAGTGAGTGTGAGAGCCACTGTCCAGGATGAGACATCCAAGATCCACAAATAAATCAAGGACAAAGCCTCAACCGGCAATGTGCTCAGTGAATGTCTCAGACAATGGGGAACAGAGGACAAGGTACTGGAGGTACCATCATGGGAAGACAAGCCCCTACATGGGATGTACCACCGACAAATAACTGAAGTGGCTGATATCAGGAAATCCTACCAATGGCTGGAAAAAGCTGGACTCAAGGACAGCACAGAGGCACTCATCCTGGCTGCACAGGAACTGGCCCTAAACACCAGGGCAATAGAGGCTCAGATCTACCACACCAGACAAGACCCAAGGTGTAAGTTGTGCAAGGAGGCCCCTGAGACAGTCCAGCACATAACAGCAGGATGCAAGATGCATACATGGAACGGCATAACCAAGTGGCGGGCATAGTGTACAGAAACATCTGTGCAGAATATGAACTGGAAGCTCCGAGATCAAAGTGGGGGACACCCCCGAAGGTGTTGGAGAATGACCGAGCTAAGATCCTGTGGGACTTCCAGATTCAGACAGACAAAATGGTTATGGCGAATCAACCGGACATTGTGGTGGTGGATAAACAACAGAGGAAAGCTGTTGTGGTGGATGTAGTGATAACAAGTGACTACAACATCAGGAATAAGGAGCACGAGAAACTGGAGAAATACCAGGGCCTCAGAGAGGAACTGGAAAAGGCCTGGAAGGTGAAGACCACAGTGGTGCCTGTGGTCATTGGGGCCCTTGGGGCAGTCACTCCCAAACAGGAGCATTGGCTAAAACAGATCCCTGGAACAACATCGGACATCTCAGTCCAGAAATGTGCAGTCCTAGGCACAGCCAAGATACTGCGCAGAACCCTCAAGCTCCCAGGCCTCTGGTAGAGCACCCGAGCTCAGAGAATGAAGGAGACCACCCGCAGAGGGTGAGAAATAATATATATATATATATATATATATATATATATGTCTCCTCTGTGTATATACAGGGAACCCTCGACCTACTGCGCCAAAAAACCAACCCACACAGACCAGTATCTTCTGTTTGACTCTCACCATCCACTGGAACACAAACTTTCTGTCATCAGAACTTTACAGCATTGGGCCCAACACATCCTCGCTAAGACAGAAGGGAAGGAAAAGGAACAGAAACACATCAAAAAATCTCTCCAAACGTGGATATCCTAACTGGGCTTTTGTCAAGTCAGCGAGGAAATCTACAAAACGCAGTAATGAACAGAAAAGGGAGAACAGACGAAAAAACACTGTCATCCCTTATGTGGCTGGAGTTTCAGAGAATTTCAGAAGGATTTTCAACAAACACAACATCCCAGTACATTTCAAACCCAGCAGGACTCTCAGACAGAGGTTGGTGCACCCTAAGGACAAAACACCCACACACAAACAGAGTGGTGTAGTGTACGCGGTCCAGTGCAGCGAGGACTGTCCAGACCTCTACATTGGAGAAACTAAACAGCCCATTCACAGAAGAATGTCCCAAAACAGGAGAGCCACCTCCTCTGGAAAAAACTCAGCTGTTCACCTCCACCTCACGGACAAGGGACACTCTTTTGAGGACAAGAATGTACATATTTTGGACCGAGAGCACAGGTGGTTTGAGAGCGGTGTGAAGGAAGCGGTTTATTTAAAACGAGAGAAACCATCGTTAAACAGAGGAGGAGGCCTCAGATTCCAACTTTCTAAAACTTATAGTTCGGCCCAGGGGCTGATTCCCAGACGTTTTACACCTGATGAGAACAGAGGGGCCTCGTTTGTGAATTAGACTAACAAAGACTTTGAGAGGTCCCTGCTGTTAAGGTGTGAGGTGTGATTTGTTAATTTAGATACAGTAGGACGTGTGTGTGTGTGTGTGTGTGTGTCTTCTGTAAGCCCTGCTTCCACACGCTGAACTTTGAATGTGTCACAGGTATGTGTTATCTCAAGTATGTGTGTGTGTTAGCTTTCAATTTACATAGGTTGGTGTGTTTCATCTCAGCCTGTTTATAACTTCACTCTCTCACAGCCTGCTCATTGAATAGACCTTTTACCAGTTGACGTCATCGCGCATGCACACTCGCATTTTTCGAGAATCAACCGGAAGCTGGGGCAAGCGCTGCCATAGTACTGGAGTATTTTCATTACTGCCAACGGTCGCGCTGGGGAAATATAACTTTTATTGTGTTTATAATTGTTCCAGGCAATGTAAACGAGTAAAAGAAGAAGGTGAGACTTGTTCGTTTTACCAAGTCCCTCTAGGAAAGTTGAGTAAAGCGACTAAAAGAAGGAAGATGTGGCTTCAAGCGCTTCGCCGGCAGGACTTCACCCCGACACAAAGCAGCAACGTGTGTAATCAGCATTTATTATCTGGCATGGACATTAATGATCCAAGCTCCGTGGATTACGTTCCAACATTACATCTTGGATATGGGAAACAGACAAAACAGAGAACAACCTCCCGCAGCAGAATGCTACTGGACAGTTGCTAAGCTAGCAGCTAGCTAGTTCTACGAGACCTCACTGTACCTGTCCACTGCCTGTGTTGAAGTTTTAACCTGTTTCAACCTGCGACATGCAAAGAGATTCTTCCTTCAACCCCACTGAAGAACAGGTGAGTAAAATGTCAAACATGCAGCTCTGTAAAAATGAACAGACCACTGCACTGTTAGCTGTTATCATTTGAAGTCTTTCTGCGTTGAAAAAATATACAGTATAGTTTCCACAAGACAAACATGTTTTATTAACATTATTTGAGGTCTAACAGCACTGCATCTTTGAAAACATTTCTGCCATTTCTCTGTTTCTGTAAGTTATTCGCACAGTTTTGCTGGGAGCATCGATGAAATGCTGTCACAGAAAAAAAAGCAATCCTGTCATCAATGTGTATAAGCATACAGTATACACAAGACTGTTTTGTTTATTGTCAAATATGAATTAATACTTTGTTTTACAGCAGCAACTGGCCAACAACTCCTTGCTGACAAAGGGTTTGATGTCGTCAGAGGTGGAAAAAGGGAAGCTAGTCTGTTCAACCCCCCTGAAGAAATAACAGGTGAATAAAATAGCATCAAACACTGTGCAGCTCTATAAAAATGAACAGACCACTGCACTGCGACATGCAATCATTTGAACTCTTTCTGGGTTGGAAAAATATACATTAGTAGTTTCCACAATACAAACATGTTTTATTAACATTATTTGAGGTCTGACTTTAAAAACATTTCAGCCATTTCTCTGTTTCTGTAAGTTATTCGCACAGTTTTGCTGGGAGCATCGGTGAAATGCTGTCACAGAAAAAAAAAAAAGCAATCCTGTCATCAATGTGTATAAGCATACAGTTTAACTATACACAAGACTGTTTTGTTTATTGTCAAATATGAATTAATACTTTGTTTTACAGCAGCAACTGGCCAACAACTCCTTGCTGACAAAGGGTTTGATGTCAAGTCAGAGGTGGTTTATTACAGTAATTGATTACTGAAATAGTGTACACATCCCAAAACAGACCTTGATTGTAGAACATTAAATTTAGAAATGAACACACCAACCTTTAAAAATGAGGAAACTGTGCTTTAATTTGACTTTTAGTGAAGTGGAACTTTTGTTTAGTTAAATTTTTTAATCTGTTAATATACAAATGCTGTTTTAGTCACATTAAAAAAAACATAAACATTACACTGTCTAAAGTCTCAAAGTTGTCAGAGAAGGCATCATTAAAAAAAATATTAGCAGGTTACTGTCTGTCCTAGGCTGCTGTCCTTGACAAGTGAAATGACAAACACAAACACATCTTCTGGTATGTGTTGTTTCTGTTTGTGACTTATATAAATAATGTGTGAGCAGTCAACCATTCTTCACTGCATGACTGTTTGCGTGTATCTGCCTCAATTAAATCTGATTCTGCTTGTGAGACATTTAAAGATGTTTTGAACTTCTGGCAGGTCTCTCTGATGGCGTGGAGACTGGACAGGGCCCGCGGTCGTCAGCTACTTCATCTGCCGGAGGGTCTGGATCGAGAAACCCCAAGCCAGGGGCTTTGAGCATACCTCAAAAGAAAAAAACATGAAGTTTTAAATTCTAGACAAAATAAAGGAATTAAAGAAACATACAGATAAGTGTTAGTGGTTTTTAAAGTTTACTACTACAACCTGCAAAAGGCAACAATGGCTCCACGCTCAAAATGTCCTTGTGAAGACCAAAAGTGATGGTGGGCTCATCAGGATGTCGTGGGTTCAAAATGCAGGCTGTTCAGCGTTCTTCTGGAAAACTTCTGGATGCCGATGTCATGCCTATAATGACACCAACATGAAAAATATGGTTTATATCTAACACATATTAGCAAATCTGTTTGTAGAAGTGTTTTTTTTAAAAAATGTCCAAGAACTATTCCAGATCTTACAATTGTAGAAAACATTTAGATTTACCTGACTAAATAAAGGTTGAATGAATATGTCATTGCATTTATTTCTTATCTAGTGCCACTAGAAAACAACAATAATTAACACAATAAAATAAACTACAATTGTAAAATGTTGAATAGTTTTTTGACTGGAATAAGACAAAATAAGTGATATTGTATTATTCCAGTTGTTGGTGAAGTTTGACTGAAAGTCACCTTTCTGGGTATTTGGGTATAAGGGGGCGGCCGTGGCGTAGTGGTAATGGCAGTCGTCCCCCGATCGGAAGGTTGGAGGTTCGAATCCCGGTTCCCCACACCATGTGTCGTTGTGTCCCTGGGCAAGACACTTAACCCCGAGTTGCTCTCGGTAGGACTGGAAAGGCACCTTGCATGGCAGTCTGCCGCTACCGGTGTATGAATGTGTGTATGAATGGGTGGATGGTTGGTATTGTAAAGCGCTTTGGGGCCCTTCATCGGGGGCTAGAAAGCGCTATATAAATAAGCTCCATTTACCATTTACCAATTACCATATTTGTGTTATAAGCGTAATATGAAATTTCTTCAGGAACACTGATTAAACTCACTTTAAAACTTGCAGCTCATCCAATTAGCAGGTGCAGTTCATTTTTGGGCTGGTTCCTTCCATGTACCGTATTCGCCGGATTAAAATACGCTCCGGTATTTAGTACGCTTTGTCAAATTATTAACAATAAACACGAAAAAATTGTACACAATACGCTTCGGAGTTTAATACGCGTCATCGCCACGCGACGCGTCAGCTTTGTCCTGATCAAGATGGCGGCGACTAGGACCAAACCAGTAAGAAGAACTTCACAAAGAAACACGGTAAAAACTTATTTCTTTGCGAGAAAAAATATATTACTAAGCTGACTTTATAGAAGACGTGTTCCTGAGTTTAACGCAATGTTCAAATCAGCTGGATTAAAAAAAAAAAAGTTCGATGATTTTTATGCAGGCGCCAGCCAGCTCAAACCGGAGCTTTCTTTCTTTAAATTTAGCTAAATAAACGCTTAAAAATGCTTAAAAAATATATTTCTTACCTCACTACAGCAGACGGGCTCCTGAGCTGAACCAAATGTGAAATCAGCTGGATTTAAAAATCCGCGGTGTGGTTTATGAGTACATCCATAGCAGGGAGGGCAGCTGCAGAGTAATCAATCCGAGCAAAGGAGGTCTTTTTGGGACACATGCAAGTAGAAGCTTCTGGAAGTGGCCCCTCTTCCTCTTCGCTCTCTGAGTCCTCTGCTGGCTGCTGCCTACAGCGCCCATATAGCCCATATAGCGGCCGAAACTGGTACTGCACCATTTTTGCCAAAATGAAAAACGATGAATCAGAGCCAAAAATGGGTCTAAAAATATGGGAAAAAATCCATAAATAATACTCTTCGGTGTTTAATACGCTGGGCATTCAAATTAGCAAAAATACTGCGTATTATAGTCCGGTTTCTACGGTACAACTGGGTGCAGGTTGGTTTAGAATGTATTTCCAGCATGGTTGCAGCCACCTTGTTGTCTGCAAAAACAAACACAAACACAATATATGTGTGTGTCATTATGGAATTCACATGCAAAATATATTGTTTTTAATATATTTAAGATTTTCACACATTTTACGTCTAATAAAGTGTAAGCTGTATAAACAGTGTGTCAAAAGTAAATACGTTCTCAAAGATAATTAAATTTTCCCAGGAAAGCTAATAAATGTATCTCTTGGGATAGTTGTTATTTTTCACATTACAACATCACCAATTGTCTCAGGTTGTATTTAAGACATAGTTTACAGAAATCAAATAAGAAATAAGGACGCTGTGAACATTTGTGTGACTCAAACGTCATGTTTTTGTTTACATACTGTGCTTACAGTATACTGACAGCTCTTATGAAGACATGTGCTAGTTATAGCAGCTAACAGAAGTTGTTGAACCTATAACAATAACCAAATCAGTCTAAATATCAGAAGTATTGGTGTGAGAAATTTAAAACATGGTGTGACCGACTCAAACGTCATGTCTTTGTTTACATACTGTGCTGACGGCTCTTATGAAGACATGGTGCTAGTTATAGAAGCTAACAGAAGATGTTAAACCTGTAACAATAACCAAACAAGTCTAAATATCAGAAGTATTGGCGTGAGACATTTAAAACATTTATTTCTGACGCTTGGATAATACAGGTTGTTGACAACGACACACAGCGACTCACCCTGCTGGACATTCGCAAAAAGCCTGAAGGAGTTCCCCATTTTCCATCAGTGCACACAATCACCTCCTAGTATCCGCGGCACAATGTTCAGGCATTTTGACCAGTGGTTGTTCAATATTTTAAGAAAACAAGCTTCTAAATTACAACTCGCTATCATTACGAAGCTCCTCGGCCCCTTCCTAAGCCCCTGCCTCCGGTTTCGGCTTTTTGCCGTCCAATCAGAACGCTTGTTTCAGGCGAGCTTTGCGTGATGACGTCAACTGGTAAAAGGTCTATTGATAAAGCTCCCCGGATAGGAAGCAAAACGTTTTCTGTTACAAATAAAGTCCAGTTGTTTCTGTATTGAACGCCTTTTATGATACTACCATCAAACATTCAAGAGTATTTTGTGAAAAGGAATAGTTGTTGTAATCTAAAGGGAACAAATATTTTTGTATAACCGAAGTATAGAACAAGTTTAAGGGGTAGGTCTACTTCAATACAAGGGACATGTTTATGGAATAGTTTGGATAATGATGTTAAAAAAGAGAAGTCACTATTAATATTTAAGAAAAAGATTAAGAACATATTGTTGAAAAGATACATATAAGTTAGTTAATATCTAATGAACCATGAATAAAAAAATTGTGATACGTTGTGTATTTTGTTGTATTATTTATAGATGATTGTTGATTGAATTGATTGTTTGAATTGATTTTGTTACGAAGGGGCAGAAATTATAAGAATTCATTCTTCTTCCGCTGCCTTTCATTTTATAGGTAGTTTTTTATTTTCTTTGTTTTGAAATTCAACGTCACGTGGGCAATGACAGTGAGACCTGGAGGGGTGTGGTTGGGAGGAACGGCCCCCCTGATCTGAACCCGAGTGGTGTTCTGTTTTTGGACTTCTGTGCTTGACATGGATTATCCATAACTAACACCATGTTCAGGCATAAGGGTGTCCATATGTGCTCTTGGCACTAGGACACCCTAGGTTGCGGTTCAATGATCGACTTTGTTGTCGTTTCATCTGATCTGCGGCCGCATGTCTTGGACACTCGGGTGAAGAGAGGGGTGGAGCTGTCCACTGACCACTACCTGGTGGTGAGTTGGCTCCGATGGTGGGGGAGGATGCCGGTCAGACCTGGCAGACCCAAACGTATTGTGAGGGTCTGCTGGGAACGTCTGGCAGAGTCTCCCGTAAGACGGAGCTTTAACTCCCACCTCCGGGAGAGCTTTGAACACGTTCCGAGGGAGGCGGGGGACATTGAGTCCGAGTGGGCCATGTTCCGCGCCTCTATTGTCGAGGTAGCTTATCAGAGCTGTGGCCGCAAGGTTGTTGGTGCCTGTCGTGGTTGCAACCCTCGAACACCGGTGGTGAGGGATGCTGTCAGGCTGAAGAAGGAGTCCTATTGGGCCTTTTTGGCCTGTGGGACCCCGGAAGCAGCTGATAGGTACCGGTAGTCCAAACGGCATGCGGCTCGGGTGGATGCTGAGGCAAAAACTCAGGCATGGGAGGAGTTCGGAGAGGCCATGGAGAATGACTTCCGTACGGCTTTGAGGCGATTCTGGTCCACCATCCGGCGTCTCAGGGGGGGAAAGCGGTACGCGACCAACACCATTTATGGTGGGGGTGGCGTGCTGTTGACCTCAACTCGGGATGTTGTGAGTCGGTGGACGGAATACTTCGAAGACCTCCTCAATCCTACTGGCACGTCTTCCACTGAGGAAGCGGAGCCTGGGGACTTTGGGTCAGGCTCTCCAATCTCTGGTGCTGAGGTCACCGAGGTGGTTAAAAAGCTCCGCGGTGGCAAGGCTCCAGGGGTGGACATCGATCGCATGGACATCGGGGGTAGTTCCCTTGGATTGACAGACTGGGGTGGAAGTTCCCCTATTCAAAAAGGGGGACTGTAGGGTGTGTTCCAACTACTGTATAGGGGGATCACACTCTTAAGCCTCCCTGGTAAGGTCTATTCAGGGGTTCTGGAGAGGAGGGTCCGTCGGATAGTCGAACCTCGGATTCAGGAGGAGCAATGTGGTTTTCGTCCTGGTCGTGGAACACTGGACCAGCTCTACACCCTCAGCAGGGTCCTGGAGGGTGTGTGGGAGTTTGCCCAACCAGTTTACATGTGCTTTGTGGACTTGGAGAAGGCATTCGACCGCGTCCCTCGGGGGGTTCTGTGGGAGGTACTCCGGGAGTATGGGGTACCGGGCCCTTTGATATGGACTGTTAGGTCCCTGTACGACCGGTGTCAGAGCTTGGTTCGCATTATCGGCAGTAAGTCAGGCTCGTTTCCTGTGAGAGTTAGACTCTGCCAAGTTTGCCCTTTGTCACTGATTCTGTTCATAACTTTTATGGACAGAATTTCTAGGCACAGCCAAGGTGTTGAGAGGATCCATTTTGGTGGCCTTAGAATCGCTTCTCTGTTTTTTGCAGATGATGTGGTCCTATTGGCTTCATCAGGTCGTGATCTGCAGCTTTCACTGGAGCGGTTTGCAACCGAGTGTGATGCGGCAGGGATGAGGATCAGTTCCTCCAAGTCCGAGGCCATGGTCTTGAGCCAGAATAGGGTAGCGTGCCCTCTCCGGGTCGGGGAGGAGGTCCTGCCCCAAGTGGAGGAGTTTAAGTATCTCAGGGTTTTGTTCACGAATGAGGGAAAACTGGAGCGTGAGATCGATAGGCGGATAGGTGCAACGTCCGCAGTGAAGCGGGTGCTGTACCGGTCTGTCGTGGTGAAGAGAGAGCTGAGTCAAAAGGCAAAGCTCTCAATTTACCGATCGATCTACGTTCCCACCCTCATCTATGGTCATGAGCTCTGGGTTATGACCGAAAGAACGAGATCTCGGATACAAGCGGCTGAAATGAGTTTTCTCCGCAGGGTGTCTGGACTCTCCCTTAGAGATAGGGTGAGAAGCTCAGTCATCCGGGAGGGACTCGGAGTAGAGCCGCTGCTTCTCCACATCGAGAGGAGCCAGTTGAGGTGGCTCGGGCATCTGGTTAGGATGCCTCCTGGACGCCTCCCTGGTGAGGTGTTCCGAGCATGTCCCACCAGGAGGATACCCAGAGGAAGACCCAGGACATGCTGGAGGGACTATGTTTCTCGGATGGCCTGGGAACACCTTCCTCCCCCGGAGGAGCTGCTCCAATTGGCTGGGGAGAGGGAAGTTGGTCTTCCTTACTTAGGCTGCTACCCCCGCGACCCGACCTTGGATAAGCGGAAGGCAATGGATGGATGGATGGATGTTTTGAAATTGTCTTTGTGTTTTTTAATTGAAATGAAATGAATAAATAAATAAATGAAATACAATAAAAAATAAGGGCCCAGAGTTTTACGGCCTTGACCCTTACGCACAGCGATTGTTCTAGATTCTCTGAATCTTTTGATGATGTTATGCACGGTTGATTGATAACTTAAAAGGCTTTGCTATTTTACGCTGGGTAACACCATTCTGGTATTGCTGCACTATCTTTCTGCCCAACAATGGTGGTATTGGTGATCCTCTTACCATCTTGGCTTCTGAGAGACACTGACACTCAAGCTCTTTTTATACCCAATGATGTTGTCAATTGACCTAATTAGTGTTAATTGGTCTTCTGTCTGTTCGTTATATGCTCAATTTCCTTTTTCCAGCCACTTTTCCCAACTTTTCTGGGATTTGTTGACACTGAGAAATTTTGAATCAACATATTTTTCCTTTAAAATGTTACATTTACTCAGATTAAACTTTTGATCTGTCATCTATGTTCTGTTACGAATAAAATATTGACACTTGCCATCTCCACATCATTGCATTCAGTTTTTATTCACAATTTGTTTAGTGTCCCAACTTTTTTTGGAATCCGGTTTGTACATGCCTGCATGCACGCACACATTTTTGTTTCAGGTAGGTTATGTTGGGGGGTGGGGGGTGGTACGTGTGTGTGTGTGTGTGTGTGTGTGTGTGTGTGTGTGTGTGTGTGTGTGTGTGTTGTAGTAACATTGTCCTTAATGTACATGTGTTTCAGTGGTTCCTGCTTCTGTTTAGAGGTGATCAAAAGAAGGAGCTCCTCAAGACTGAAGGCCTGATGTGGACCAGCAGGACCCAGAGCCTCTTATCATAGAGTGGAAGAGAAGACCCTTGGACCAGTCTGGTTGAAGACCAACTCAATATGGAGGAGAACGATATGAGGATTTTTGTCACTACAGTTTCTTTAAAGAGTGAGGAGGATAAAAAAAACTTACTAGACATGAACCCAGATTTAAAGACTCACAAAGACAATTCCAGCTCTTCAACGACTGACGTTAACGAGGAGGATGAAGAGGATGGTGAAATGTTCAATCCTGACTCTCTGCTAAAGAACTCATCAGACTCTGAATCAGAACTTGAAGACAGTATGAAAGACTGGAAGGAGAGCAGATTGAGCTGCTCTGAGTGTGGTAAGCAGTATGCCAGTAAGCGGACTCTTCAAAGACACATGACAAGTCATTCAGGAGTGAAGTCTTCAAGATGTCTACTTAAAAAGAAATGTGTTGGAAAGAAGAAAAATGTAGAGTCATGCAGGAAAGTCCAGGCAAGGCCAAAATCATTAAGCTGTGATGACTGTGGTAAAATATGTACTTCCAAATCACAATTAAACTCACACATGAGAGTCCACACAGGAGACAAACCGTTTCTTTGTGAACATTGTGGACAAAGATTCAGTCTGAAGGCACATTTAAAGTTACACATGAGAATCCACACAGGAGAGAAACCGTTTCCTTGTGATTTTTGTGGACAACGATTTAGTGATAAGTCATCTTTAAACAGGCACATGAAAGTCCACACAGGAGACAAACCGTTTCCTTGTGAACTTTGTGGACAAAGATTTAGTCAGAAGACAGACTTAAACAGACACATGAGAGTCCACACAGGAGAAAAGCCATTTCCTTGTGATCTTTGTGGACAAAGATTTAGTAATAAGGCATGTCTAAACAGGCACATGAAAGTCCACACAGGAGACAAACCGTTTCCTTGTGAACTTTGTGGGCAAAGATTTAATCAGAAGACGAACTTAAACACACACATTAGAGTCCACACAGGAGACAAGCCGTTTCCTTGTGAACTTTGTGGACAACGATTTACTCATAAGGTAAGTTTGAACTTGCACATGAGAGTCCACACAGGAGACAAGCCGTTTCCTTGTGAACTTTGTGGACAACGATTTAGTGAGAAGACAAGTTTAAACTCACACATGATAATCCACACAGGAGAGAAACCGTTTCCTTGTGAATTTGTGGACAAAGATTTGGTCAGAAGACACACTTAAAGTCCACACAGGAGAGAAGCCGTTTCCTTGTGATCTTTGTGGACAATGATTTAGTAATAAGTTAAGTTTGAACTTACACATGAGAGTCCACACAGGAGATAAGCCGTTTCCTTGTTAACTTTGTGGACAACGATTTAGTAAGAAGACAAGTTTAAATTCACATGAGAATCCACACAGGAGAGAAACCGTTTCCTTGTGAATTTGTGGACAAAGATTTGGTCAGACGACAAACAAACACATGAAAGTCCACACAGGAGACAAGCCGTTTGTGAACTTTGTGGGCAAAGATTTAATCAGAAGTCATGTTTAAACGTATACATGAGAATTCACATAGGAGAGAAACCGTTTCCTAGTAAACTTTGTGGACAAAGATTTTTAATTTAGTTTAGTTTATTCATTCATTTTATAATAAAATACAAAATAATACAACATTGTACAAACATAAATAAATATACAACACATAAATAAAATGAAGGGTAGTAGTAAGAAGAAAAAATTCTTATTTTAACTGCCCCTCTTACAATCAATCAAATCAAACAACAATCAACTTTAATTAACAAAATATAAGAAACAATTTACCATAATTATCAAACTAGAAAGCAACATACATAGCAGCATTTCATTTATATTTTAGCAATAGTCCATTTTTTATCATTTTCTTAAATGTAACCATTGTTGTTGCATTTTTTTTCAGTCTCCAACCCATTCCACAATCCATTTCCTTGAATTTAGGTTGACCGACCCTTTAAACTAGTTCTATATTGTGCTTTAATGAATATTTCTATTCCCTTGAGATTATAACAGCTTCGCCGTTTAACAAAACGCATTTGGATATTCACAGGCAGTTGATTTTTATTAGCTCTATACATGACTAATAAAATATTATAATCCACCAAGTCATGGAACTTTGTTGAGTTATTGTAAATGTTCTTGTTGACGTCCTGTTGTGGGCGGAGACTTACACAGGAGGGCACAATTTACTAATAAAAGGCCAGCTGCTCTGATGAGCGCACCTCTTCTCAGGCCAAATGCAACTGATGGTGTGTTGTGTTTCCTCCGTCATTACCTGGCATTTCCAGCCCTTTAAACGATGGCTGCGTCAACCAGTTATGAGCCCAGGAGGGAGTTTGGAAGCCGATGGAATTGATTATGCTTCGACGGAGATGAAAAGAAGTATGAGTTGTGGGAGACAATGTTTTTAGCCCACTTACGTCTGCTTGAGCTGAAGGACACAATATTACTGAGGGGCGTACTCGATGACGCGGAAGAAGACGCCACCAAAAATGAAGAAGCGTTTGCTAAATTAATTCAAGTCGTGGACAATAAGTCTTTCTCTGGTCGTGAGAGATGTGGCGGATAATGGCAGAAAAGCTTAAAGATCCTCAGAGACCACTATGCAGGTTCGGGTAAGCCATGGGTGATCAGTCTGTACACGGAGCTGACATCTCTTCAGAAAGGTAGCAATGAAAATGTCACTGACTATATTATCCGGGCAGAAACTGCAATCACGGCGCTGCTTAATGCAGGAGAAGTTTTGAGTGATGGCCTGTTGACAGCAATGATCTTAAAAGGGCTACCTGATGAATTCAAACCATTCTCTGTATATGTTACACAGAGTGATGAATAATTAACTTTTGCAAAATTTAAAACGAAGTTGAGAAGTTATGAGAGCACAGAAAGTTATGTGTTGCTGGCTCAACAGAAGATAGTGTGATGAAAATTAAAGGAAGAGACAACTGGAAATCAAAAATCACCTGTTACAACTACGGCCATAGAGGACACAAAGCCCTGGATTGTTCTTCAACCTAGGGTGAGCACAGAGAGCTGAAACAGTGGTGTGGTTTCTGCAAGAGCACCACGTGTAACGGAGTTAAAAATATACTCTAAGATAATTAGTTACTTCACTGTATTCATGTTTGTGAATTTTATTTTATTGAGGTCTTTTATTTTGAAATGTATCAAAGAGGAAATGATGTGTGCACTTGGCTCCTCCCGTGTTTCGTTTCCCTCACTTTGCTGAAGAAGCACTGTGAAGATAAGGAGTGTGGAAGGCTCTCTGATGATATTTTATATGTTTTCTTGAAATTTTTACTTTTAAAGTTGTACACTTGTAATCATATTGTTTGATATATCTTTTTAAACATTTCAGTAACACTTGTTTTCAATTTTAACCACAAATATAAAGGTTGTAGGCATTTTATTTTCCCTCTCTTTTCTTTTTGGTGCCACATTGTGTGATGTGCCCCCTGGTGGACAATGACTGTAATAGCAAGGGTATTGTCATGTTTTTCATTTGGTAACATTTATTTTTGCACATGTAGGAGCCAGAAATGCAGAAAACAGAAGACAAAGTGATGTGTTTATTTTATTGTCTTCTGCAGGAGAACCAATAAACATCGGAGAAATAGTATTTTGACGTGCTGTCGTGTGTCCAAAAACAAGCATTGTCACACTGGTGCCGTGACCTTCAGGATCTTCAGACCAGCTTGATGCAAGTCGCCGTGGATGCTGTGCTGTTCTCCTGTTCTGCACTCCCAATTTTCTTGTGTGGTTGGTCATATAAAGGACAGGAAAATTGAAAGCTTTACCTCTAGTTTTAATAGTAAACTGGTCATTTGAAGTTAAAACGCAACGCAAGTACATTGATATTTTGAAAGTTTTTTTTTATGGATCCCTTTAATACACCTATGTTACCTAAGGGTAGGGGTGCCTGGCTTAGTTCTATTGCCAGTAAGAGGAACATAGCTCAATCCACTGTAGCAGGAGGTTCTGTGAATCTAAGTCAGACCCCAGGTTGTACCCCTTTTGCTATGAATGTGAACGATGGCCCCCGTGCTTCTACACCTAACAATAACATTGATGTTAACAGTCTCACTGAAATTGTAGGGCAATTAGGAGCCCAGATTGGTGAATCTATTGTGACAAAACTGATGTCCACTGGTGTAAATATGACTGGTTGTCATCAGACTGGTTCTACTGACCTGAGTGGTTCAAGTAGACATGACACTCCAAATGTAACTGTCCATATCAAACCAAATAAGGAACTTCAGTCTTACAGAGGTGATGGCACTGATACATGTTCAATTCAGGAGTGGATTGAAATGGTTAAAACTTACCTCAAAAAGCAGAACATCTCTGTACAAGAACAGGCTGATGAGATTGTAAGTCATCTTAGGGGTAAAGCCAGAGATGTTGTACGGATTTCTATGCGTAGTGATCCAGGCCTCGACGTAACAGAAAAGACTGAACTGATCTACAGTGTCCTCCTGCACTATTTTAGTGATGCTTCTTCATGTCTCCCTCTTGCTGATTTTTACGCAACACTTCCCAGATCAAGAGAAAACCCAGTGGATTACTGGATTAGGCTCAATAAAGCTGCTGAGCTGGCTCTCGAGGGCCTACAAAGACAAGGAAAGACAGCAGAAACCCTAAATGATGAAGTGGCTGTCATGTTTGTAAAATTTTGCCCTGACCCTGAGTTATCCTACACTCTGAAGTGTAAGCCCATCCATGAGTGGACCACTCATGAGGTCCAGCTGAGAATCAATGATTACCAGAGAGAGTTGAGGGCTAGTAACAGAGCTGTTAGCACTGCCCAATTGAAGAGCCAGACTGCTGCCATATCCTCTGAACAGTCCAGTATATCTTCAGCAGTCACTGTAACACCTGAGAAACACTTTGTCCAAAATGTGCCAAATGTCTCATCTCAAGGCCAGAATCCTGTGAGCAATCCCACTTTCCCCGTCTGTCATCCTGTTAAAGGTGTTCCTGGCTGCTCTTCTGCCTGCGTTTCCACAACAGCAGTGTCACAAAACCTTCAGCAGTCGGAGAACAAGCTGCTCAGTCAGATGGTCGAAATGTTCCAAAACATGATGGAAAGAATGCAGCAGCATGATGTAAAACCTGACACAGGGAGAAGGTTTCAACAGTCAACACGTAGCAGGCGTCACAAGGAGGCTGCATGTAGGGTCTGCAGTGACTGATAAGAGTCACACCACCATGTCTCACTGCCTGTCTGAAAAACTTTGTTTTGCTTGTCTTACTCCTGGTCATGTTAGAATGTCCTGTCCAGCTAATAATGCTTCCAACACCCAGTCACAGGGAAACTAGCGGACCTGTATTTGGAGGGGGGCAGTACGGGTCTCAGCTTAAACTCCCAAAATGTAGATGTTTCTGATGCAGAGTCTATTTATACAAATGTGAATGACAACTGTAAGGACTCTGAAGTTGTTTTTCAGAATATTCACAAAGTCAGTAGCAGTGAGAGTCTTTTCTACACCCCAGTTGTGGTTGGTGGGTTACTGAAGCTAGGTGGTATGTTGGACAGCGGATCTATGGCCTGCAGCATTAATGAAGCAGCCGAAGTAAAACTACAACGGGCAGGTCTGATAAACAAAGAAAGTCAAGCCAACACAAACGTGACCCTTGTGGGTTGTGGTGGTCTGCGTGTAAAGCCCAAATGTGTTGTTGATGTTGAGATGGAGGTGTATGGCTGCAAGATGATGGTTCCCACACTGGTTGTTCCAGGTCAACATGATGAATTAATACTGGGGTCAAATGTCATAAAACACATTTTGCATCAGTCCAAGTTATGTGAGCCATATTGGAAAACCATATCCAGTCCCTGTCCAGAGAAGGACCCTGAAACTGAAAGTTTTCTGTCTATGCTTTCTGGACTGAGCCCATGGAGAGGTACAGACATTCCTGATAAAGTTGGCACTGTCAAATGTAATTCAGCTGTGTGTTTTGAACCAGGTTGCGAGTACCTGATCTGGGGTAAACTGCCTAAAAATGTTGCTATTTCCACAGGTAGTACAGTGATGACAGAACCCACTACTTCTCGCTCAGCCCCCAGAGGTGTTTTAGTTGCAAAGATCATAACTCCTTTGTGGGGGGACAGGTGGATTCCACTGAAACTGATTAATACTTCTGACAGGCCTGTGTTGTTGAGACGCAATGTAAAGCTGGCTGATATTTACACCTGCACAGCGCTTGAAGACCTGGACGTGTGTGAGCAAGCAGCAATCTCTCTGTCCAGTTGTTGTCAGTCTGCAGCACCATCTTCCCTTGTTGCAACTTCTGTGAGTGATAAGCTCCGGTTAATTGGGCTCACTCATGTTGACATCGAGTCTTGTGAGACATCTGAAAGGTGTAAGGAAAGGATGGCGGACCTTGTTTTGAAGTATGAGGACATTTTCTCAGGACATCATCTCGATTGTGGTGAAGCAAAGGGTTTTGTGCACCGTATACATCTTTCGGATAACAAACCTTTCAGACTGCCTTACAGGCGAGTACCACCAAGCCAGTATCAGAAGCTGCGGCATGTTTTGAGCGAAATGGAGGAGAAAGAGATTATCAGGAAGTCAACCAGTGAATATGCTTCACCATTGGTTCTTGTGTGGAAGAAGAATGGTGATCTTCGCATCTGTACAGATTTTCGCTGGTTGAACAAAAAGACTTTCAAAGATGCTCATCCTCTTCCTCATCAGGCAGACTGCTTCGTAGCACTTGGAGGTAACTGTCTGTTTAGCACAATGGATTTAACGTCAGGTTTTTATAACATGCCACTTCATGAGGATGACAAGAAGTTCTCTGCCTTTACTACACCCATGGGCCTCTATGAGTACAACAGGTTGCCGCAGGGCCTCTGCAACAGTCCTGCAAGCTTTATGCGGATGATGACAAGCATTTTTGGGGACCAGAACTATTTGAGTTTGTTGTGCTATTTGGATGATTTACTGGTGTTTGCCCCTGATGAAGAGACCGCTTTTTACCGTCTAAAGATGGTGTTTGACAGACTGCGTAGCCACAACTTGAAGCTTGCCCCCAAAAAGTGCTTTTTCCTGAGGAGGTCAGTAAAGTTCCTCGGCCACATAGTAGATGAGTCAGGTGTGTCGACAGATCCCAGTAAGGTCGAGAGCATCACAAAATTGACAAGTGCCGACCTCATGGAAGCTGATGGTGTCACGCCTTCCCAGAAACGATTGAGATCCTTTTTAGGAATGGTGAATTACTACCAGCACTTTGTACCTAGATTCTTTGCTGTTGCCAAGCCACTTTTCGATCTATTGAAAGGAGGAAAGAGAAAATCGAAGAGTCGTGCCAATGTAAAACTCTCTTGCAGAAAGCTGAGTGCAGCTGATTGGCCAGCTAAAGAAATGAAAGCTTTTGAGGACTTGAAGATGTCACTGGTCAACTCTGTGGTTCTAGCTCAACTTGACTTCTCTCGTCCCTTTCTCTTGTTGACTGATGCATCTCAGGATGGCATTGGGGCTGTTTTGGCTCAGATTCAGGAGAATGAAACTAGAGCCAGACCTATTGCTTTTGCCAGCAAGTCACTCTCTCAGTCTCAAAAGAACTACCCAGCTCACAGGCTAGAGTTTCTAGCATTGAAATGGTCGGTTTGTGACAAGTTCAGCCATTGGCTCAAAGGTCATCGTTTCACAG
This sequence comes from Garcialebias charrua, assembly GCA_038048925.1. Lineage (NCBI taxonomy): Eukaryota > Metazoa > Chordata > Actinopteri > Cyprinodontiformes > Rivulidae > Garcialebias > Garcialebias charrua. The sequence goes on along the minus strand of JBBPBX010005717.1, from coordinate 6,487 downwards.
TCTGGACCGACAACAACCCCTTGACTCACATCCTCACAAAACCAAAGCTTGACTGTTGTGAACAACGTTGGGTCGCTAAGCTGGCAAGTTATGACTTTGACATAAATCCCAGCCAGCATGCACAGGTGGGCCCCATATGGTATACATATGTGCAAAAAACATGGGTCCCAAAAGGTTTTGTCCACAGTTTCCATGGTGGCCCCACATGGGTTTGCCCAGATAGATTTTAATGGGCCCTGACTGGGTTTTTAGTGGGACCCATATGTTTAACTTAAATGAGACCCATGTAAAACCCATGTGTGTTCCTTGAAGAATATCTACCTGGGACTAAACTGGGTCCCTACTGGGCTAAAATATGGGTAATAAGTGGGTTTGTCCACGGTTTCCATGGTGGCCCCACATGGGTTTGCCCAGATAGATTTTAATGGGCCCTGACTGGGTTTTTAGTGGGACCCAGATGTTTAACTTAATTGAGACCCATGTAAAACCCATGTGTGTGCCTTGAAGAATATCTACCTGGGACTAAACTGGGTCCCAACTGGGCTAAAAAATATGGGTAATAAGTGGGTTTGTCCACTGTTTCCATGGTGGCCCCACATGGGTTTGCCCAGATAGACTTTAATGGGCCCTGACTGGGCTTTCAGTGGTTCCCAGATGGTTAACTTACATGAGACCCATGTAAAACCCATGTGTGTGCCTTGAAGAATATCTACCTGGGACTAAACTGGGTCCCAAATGGGCTAAAAATATGGGTAATAAGTGGGTTTGTCCACGGTTTCCATGGTGGCCCCACATGGGTTTGCCCAGATAGACTTTAATGGGCCCTGACTGGGCTTTCAGTGGATCCCAGATGGTTAACTTACATGAGACCCATGTAAAACCCATGTGTGTGCCTTGAAGAATATCTACCTGGGACTAAACTGGGTCCCAACTGGGCTAAAAAATATGGGTAATAAGTGGGTTTGTCCACGGTTTCCATGGTGGTCCCACATGGGTTTGCCCATACATTTTTAAGGCACTGACTGGGTTTTCAGTGGGACCCAGATGGTTAACTTACATGAGGCCCATTAAAGACCCACGTATGTTCTTACCAGCATAATTTACGTATCGGATTTTCTGATGCAACCTGCCGATATTTCTGATCCTTGAAGTATGTCAGAGAGCACACATATTGCACCATACTCTGTGACTTCTGCCTTAACATTGTGTGAGTTAAACCCAAAGAAGACACTCTGGGCCTCACAACAAGTAATACCCAAACTTTAACAAGAGGCAGCAGTTCTGTAACACCGATGTCCTTCTGACTCATGGTGCAGCCCGGAACACTAAAATACTGCTAAACATTATGGGAAATCAACACAGCACTCCTTGTTTTTTAGTTTCCTTTTTGATTGTGGCACTATGAGTTGTATTTCTTGTTGGCTTTGATCAACAGATACAGATTTAAACTATAATTGAACACTAATATACCGCTAAGCATGATGGGAAATCAACACAGTTCACTCCCCGTTTTTTTGTTTCGTTTTTGATTGTGGCACTATGAGTTTTAATTCTTGTTGGTTTTGATCAACAGATACAGATTTAAACTATACATTGGATTTATAAATGTAAATTCAATGCATAGTTTAAATCTGTATCTGTTGATCCCACATTTATACCACTTGGGATGAATACAGTTAGCCCACATGGGCTTCCCATGCTGGGCACATTATACAAAAATCACATGGGTGCTATGTACTGATGCACACATCTGTCCCATTCCCAGTTAGCCCATGTAAAAATGAGCTGGGGCCTATATATACATGCCCAGGTTGAAGCCATGTAAGGTCATCCCACATTTAACCAAATTGAGGTAAATACAGTTAGCCCACATGTGCTTCCCATGCTGGACCCATTATACCGAAACCACATGGGTCCCATATAATATTGCCCATTTCTGTCCCATTCCCAGGTAGCACACATAAAAATGAACTGGGGCCTATATATACATGCCCAGGTTGAAGCCATGTAAGATCATCCCACATTTAGCCCACTTGGGGTAAATATAGTTAGCCCATAAGGGCTTCCCATCCTGGGCCCATTGTACTAAAACCACCTGGGTCCCATATAATAATGTCCATTTCTGTCCCATTCGCACTTATCCCACATAAACACGAACTGGGACCTCTACATTCATGCCCAGGTTCAACCCATGTAAGGTCAGCCCACTCTTATACCACTTGGGGTAAATACAGTCTGCCCACATGGGCTTCCCATGCAGGGCCCATTATACTAAAACCACATGGGTACCATATAATATTGCCCTTTTCTCTCCCATTCCCAGTTAGCCCACATAAAAATGAACTGGGGCCTAAATATACATGCCCAGGTTGAAGCAATGTAAGGTCATCCCATATTTAGCCCACTTGGGGTAAATACAGTTAGCCCATAAAGGCTTCCCATGCTGGGGCCATTATACTAAAACCACATGGGTCCCATATAATAATGTCCATGTCTGTCCCATTCGAAGTTATCCCACATAAACACGAACTGGGACCAATATATCTATGCACAGGTTCAACCCATGTAAGGTCAGCCCACACTTATCCCAATTGGGGTAAATACAGTTAGCCCACATGTGCTTCCCGTGCTGGACCCATTATACCAAAACCACATGGGTCCTATATCCACAATATTCCTGGAGGCGTCACTGTAGAAGCGAATGTGCATTGAACTTCCGGTCCGACACCGGAAGTGCCTGTTTTCCATAGGCGGACTATGGATCGCGGGTGTTTTTGAAAGTTATTTTCATTCATTTTATCGGAGCAAACACAGCTTTTGTTTAAACGGAACGTTTACTGAAATGTCCTACCGGGGTTCAGGTACCTGCTGTGCTGTTCGCGGCTGCACCAACAACCGGACCAAGCTAAATCTTTGGCTAAAACAACAGTGTTTTCAACACGGACCCAAAACAAAGAAAGAGTGTTCCTGCATCCTACTCTATGGCTGTGTCTGCGCGATCAGGTAACATCTGTAATTTCTTTTTATTCAGGGAGGGTTTAATAATGAGAGTTTTGGATGATTTACTGTCTTAAAATGATATATGTCAGGCGCGACCAGTATTTTTAGCCGAGATAGATGCTAACAAACCTTAGCCGAGAGGCCGGAGCAAACGCGTTCGCTATTTATGTATTTTTAAATTATGTCAGCGCGATCAGGTCACATCTGTTATTTCTTTTTATTCGGGGAGGGATATTAATGAGAGTTTTGGAAGATTTACTGTCTTAAAACGATAGATCTCAGACGCGACTGGTATCTTTAGCCGAGATAGCAGCTAACAAACCTTAGCCGAGAGGCCGGAGCAAACACGTTCGCTATTTATGTATTTTTAAATTATGTCTGCGCGATCAGGTCACATCTGTTATTTCTTTTTATTCGGGGAGGGATATTAATGAGAGTTTTGGAAGATTTACTGTCTTAAAACGATAGATCTCAGACGCGACTGGTATCTTTAGCCGAGATAGCTGCTAATAAACCTTAGCCGAGAGGCCGGAGCAAACGCGTTATTTTTAAATTATGTCTGCGCGATCAGGTAACATCTGTAATTTCTTTTTATTTGTCCCTCCTCTTTTAACAAAACGAGTGGTGTTCCCACATTTTTAATGAACTAAAACAACAAAGTTTGGACTGTCTTCAACTGTATTACTCGCATGTAAACAAACGGTGTTTCCGGTCAACCGGAAGTCGTGTGCACATTTCGCGCAAAGCATCATGGGACGTAGGAATAATGTGGATAATATTGCCCATTTCTGTCCCATTCCCAGTTAGCCCACATAAAAATGAACTGGGGCCTATATATACATCCCCAAGTTGAAGTCATGTAAGGTCATCCCACATTTAGCCCACTTGGGGTAAATACAGTTAGCCCATAAGGGCTTCCCATGCTGGGGCCATTATACTAAAACCACATGGGTCCCATATAATAATGTCCATTTCTGTCCAAATCGCAGTTATCCCACATAAACACGAACTGGGACCTATACATTCATGTCCAGGTTCAACCCATGAAAGGTCAGCCCACTCTTATACAACTTGGGGTAAATACAGTCTGCCCACATGGGCTTCCCATGTAGGGCCCATTATACTAAAACCTTATGGGTCCCACATAAATCGCCCATTTCTGTCCCATTGCCAGTTAGCCCACATAAAAATGTACTGGGCCCTATATATCCATGCTCAGGTTCAACCCATGTAAGGTGATCCCACATGTATACCACTTAGGATAAATACAGTTAGTCCTCATGGGCTTCCCATGGTGGGCACATTATACTAAAATCACATGGGTCCCATATACAGATGCGCATATCTGTCCCATTCCCATTTAGCCCAAATAAAATTCAACTGGGGCCAATATATCTATGCCCAGGTTCAACCCATGTAAGGTCAACCCACACTTATCCCAATGGGGGTAAATACAGTTAGCCCATAAGGGCTTCCCATGCTGGGCCCATTATACTAAAACCACATGGGTCCCATATAGTATTGCCCATTTCTGTCCCATTCCCAGTTAGCCCACATACAAATGAACTGGGACCTATATATACATGCCCAGGTTGAAGCCATGTAAGGTCATCCCACATTTAGCTCACTTGGCGTAAATACAGTTGGCCCATAAGGGCTTCCCATGCTGGGCCCATTATATTAAAACCACATGGGTCCCATATAATAATGCCCATTTCTGTCCCATTCGCAGTTAACCCACATAAAAATGAACTGGGACCTTTATATTCATGCCCAGGTTCAACCCATGTAAGGTCAGCCCACTCTTATACCACTTGGGGTAAATGCAGTCTGCCCACATGGGCTTCCCATGCTGGGCCCATTATACTAAAACCACATGGGTCCCATGTAAAATAGCCCATTTCTGTCCCATTGCCAGTTAGCCCACATTAATGCTGTATAGGACCCATATATTTAGCCCAACAGGGCCAACAAAATGGGTTCCTTTATGGAAAAAAGGATCACAATAGTGTGAATGCTTCAAAACCATTCACACTATTGTACATGGGCAAAATTCTGTGACCGGATTGAAATGTGTTCTGTTTGCATAATTAGATAGCACCGTTTACATGGGCACAATCCGTTCATAACGAGTGTTTACATGCAGCAGGCTTTTATTCGGATCCGAAGTTCTGACATGTGCAGAGTGGTACACTCCCCTTAAAAAAAACACAGAAGAGGAAGTTACTTTCGTGAAAACCACAGAAGAAGAAGTTACTTCCGGGACGAAAGTAAACACACGCGCCAAAAATGGACCCGCGCCAGATTGTAATGACGGCGATGGAGTTGTTACTGCACTTCCTGATTGAGCTACAGGCAAGCAAAGCATGTTTTTAGTCTTTTTTTTTATTCGTAGTATGAGAGCGCTGGAAAAGGAAACACGTAGGGGAGGGGTGCGCAGCGCACATGCACAGTCAGGACAGTTTCCACGGTCCGATAAAAGGAACAGATCAAGTGTTTACATGCACACCGATCGTGTTACTGATCGGCGTAAACCACCCGTTTCGATCTGATCACAAATTAGGTCGGATCATGCCGAATACACAAAAAATAACCCGAACGGGGCGTTTACATGACGCACTTTTGTTCCGATCAGCCGTTTGATCCGATTACTTATGTCCATGTAAACATAGCTATTGATCCAGTTTACACCAGTTTATTTCAAGTTAGTCTGTGCTGTTTAAGCCACTTTACACATTTTTGTACCATAGAACCAGTTTACAGCACAAAATTCCAACTTAGTACCAAAATGTTTAACAGTCCAACTCCGATCTGCTGGTTTTGTAGCTCCAGTCTCTGCTTCCTCTTGCTGTTAATAAAAAGTGGTTTATTTCTTCAGAAAAGCCTCCCAGCTCTGCGTCAGACGCTCCTCAACAGCCAGCAGTCTCTGATGACCGCGCCGCCGAGCACCTCAACTCTGCCTCCCACCGCCATCCAGCCACAGCTGCCCGGTAACGCCGCAGGCAGCACCATCCGCCTGACCCCACCCATCGCCAACACATCAGCCGTGGTATGCTCAGCAGCTTTACCTGCACATGTTTCAGATTAAATGTTTTAGAAAAGTCATGGTGGTGTCCAATGTTCCCTCTAATTTTTCATGTGTCTGGGCATACACACAAGCTCTCTGAGTACACTGAGGACCACTATGAGCAACATCAGGACGTGTGCACTATGGCCACACACCTGTTATAAATCTGGGATCATAGAAAGTTACATGGCTTATTAAAAGAATCCGATTACAGCAGCAACTTCCATGAGTTTGCTTTTAATATAAGTGATTTTGCAACTCCCAGCTGAATGCATGCAGCTCAAAAACCAGTTTTATTTAACTACAGACTTTATTATTTTATTTGAATTAGACGTTTTAACCCTTTAACTTTATTTATTCATGTTCCTCAGAGGGAAAATCAACCTTCTTAATTAAACTGTCAGCCTCAAATAAATATAC
>JBBPBX010005716.1:43762-63254 GCA_038048925.1 Garcialebias charrua | reverse complement strand
GGCAGCTTTATTTATTCCATTTTTGACGAAGGTCTTACATCTTTTGGGAAAGTGAAAAGGCTCACTTGCTCACTGATGATATTAGAACACTCAAATGCAACATAACCAGCATTTTTCAAGTTATACAAAAAACTAAAACAAAAGGCGATCTGGCTGAGAAATGAATATGCGTTAAAGGTGCAGTCTGCAGTTTCTGTAGAACATCAGCACTTAGAAAAAATTTCAACAAGCAAAGCATTCTGATCCCTCCCCCTCAGAGCCATATATGGCTCTGCCCCCTTGTGGTCTGTTGAAATTCAAATTCAAGCTCTGTTTTTATTGGCTGGTTACAAACTTTGTTTTTATTGGCTGGAAAATGGCGGGTCACTTTTTCTTTTTAGAAATGCTTATTTACCACCTGGAGAAGCAAGGGGACAATTTTTTTTTAAGTTTTTTTCAGAGATTACCTCTCTAACATCAATCTAGTGACAGAGTGAAGAAATATGTTAAAAATATATTGTTAGAAAAGTTACATATAGCAGCTTTAATGGCAGACGCAGACTGACGGTCCTGCTTCCTACGTCACAAATGTTGCATTCGCTTGTACCGGTAGTCGGAATTTTCAGAGGGAAAAGTGGTTTTTAATTTTAAACTCAGTTTGAAAAGAATTTTCATTAATTTATCATTTTGTTTGCAAAAACGAACATAGTTGAATTATACAATATCTTCTATCATTTCATGCAAATTTGTAAGATGATGTCAGTGGACCTTTAATTATCTTGAGTCCAAATTTTTCTATCGAATATAAATGTGATTCTAAAAATCACATTTTTAATGCAGTACAATGCAGCACTTTGTCCCTGCATACAAATGTTTTCTATGAATTGTTGCTATACAGTAGTATAAATCTGTCTGTTTCACCTGCTTTAGGTTTGCTGTAGTTAATCAAACCACCCTTTTCTCTGATTCTTCATTTTGTCATTTTTACCTTCAGAACCCGAGCACAAACCTATTTTACGATGTTTCTAAGCACTTTCGTTCAGATTTATTGTGTGTTTTTAATTTTTTTTGCTGTCTGGTTGTGTTTGACTCGTGCACACGTTTCTCTTTTTCTGTCTCCTCTCCGTCCCTCAGGGATCCTAGAGTGGCCTTTCTGGACCAAGCTGGTGGTGGTGGCCATCGGCTTCACGGGCGGACTGGTTTTCATGTACGTCCAGTGCAAAGTCTACATCCATCTATGGAAAAGACTCAAGGCTTACAACCGCGTCATATTCGTGCAGAACCGGCCGGACACGTGTAAAAAGCCGGCGCCGGAGAAGCCGCCTCTCCTGGAGCCGAGTCTGGAGAACAAGGAGGCGCCGGCCCCCACCCAGTCGGACACGAACTCCTCCCAGCGCACGGAGACTGAGGAATACAGCATGGAGGTGCTCCACGTCTGACAGCGAGTCCGTCTCATCGCCTGCTCATGCACACAAACAGGCCGACGTGACGAGGAGTCCGTCTCATCAGACGGGTCCTCCCGTGACTCTACCTTCTTCTGTCCAGTTTCCACTTTTCTTCTCATCCTTTCTTTCCCAGGACCAGACCGTTTGGAGCAACTTCTCTAAATGCAAGGATGCAAACACACGCGCTCTGATGCGTGCACCTTCAGATGAGCAGGACTAATGCAGACTCTCAAAACGCTCACATGGATCAGATTTGAATTTTTTATTTTTTTTACTTATGTTTTTTTTTTTTTTTTTGTGAGTCTTGGGCTAAGCTGGATCAATGTAGCGTCATACATGGAAACTCTGGAACAGTCCAGATACTGCCATCTCTGGTCCGGTCTGAGCTTGACTGGATCTTGAACATGCATTGAAGCACTTTTATTTTTCAGTCCCCGCAACAAATCCACTCCCTTCAACTTCTTTTCCCCATTTTTTGTTTTATTTTTATTTTTTTAAATGGCCTGAATCTTGTACAGTACTCAGCGGGGAAAGCACAGTAAAACCTTTCCTCGAAAACGCACCTACTTTTACAGATTAGCCCTCCCTTGGATGACAAAACTAAAAGGTTTTAAAATGGAAACATGCTGAAGGAAACAGAAAAGCTGAGTTGGGATCATCAGCTACCTGACTACTTTTTCGCCAACAAAACTTTCTGAAGGTTTTGAGAATGTAATCTTTTTTTTAAGTGATTGAAAACATAAATAAAATAAAAAATGTGTTTTTTTTACTAGTAAAGGAACTACAAGACTAATTTCCATGTCTTGTGAAGGTAATGCGAGCCTTTGGGCAGTTACAGCATTAGGCGTTTGTTTGTTTGTTTGTTTGTTTGTTTCCTGTCTTGTGAATGACACAGTATTTACAGTGTATTATTCCACGTCCAGTTTTTTTTAGTGCGCTGATTTTGCTTCACGACGGGACTTACCATTATACACCTGGAGAAATCTACAGCTCAACAATCCAGGTGTGTCATGTTCTTGCTTCCACTGTGCAGACGTGGATTAGTTAAACCTTCAATAGATTTGGCTTAAATTTTTAAAAAAGCTCTGCGGGTCAGAGTTTGGATTCCATTTTTTTTTATTTCTCATTTTAACAAAATCTATATTTTTGACTGCAATATAAAGCTTTTCTAAGAAGCAGAAGTAAAAGATAACAGTTGTCGTGTTTATTTTTTCCAGATTTTTCACATGGCTGAACATCTATTTTTGTAATTTCATCATAAGACAGCCAGTGTGTTGCCTCTTTTTTTTCTTCCTCTCTCTCGCCTCACATGGCTCATTCAAGGAAAATAAATCAGTTTGCTGTTTTTATTTTATTTTTTTTAATAATTATCAACACTCAGATAATCATTTTTTTAAAGACAGCAGCACAGAATAGCCATACATTTGCCACTAATGATGAAAACAAGGTTATTAGTATGAGCTGACTCTGTCGCCACCTGCTGGTGAGAAGCAGAAACTGCAGTCTGAGTGTGGATTTCTCTGGGTGATGCATTATGTGGGCTTGGACTCATGAAAGTGCTTTTTGTTTTTGTTTTTGTCTGAACACAGAAATGCAAGGCCTCACAGCGACTCAGCAGCACAGCTTTTATTTTTAAACTACCGCTGATACCAGTTTGCTGTCTGAACAATAATACACCGAACAATTCCTGCTCTGCAGCAGCAATAAATGAAAGCAGCATGTTTTATTTTCATGTGTGTAAGAAGAATGCATACTGTATTTATGTATATGCCCTGTGGTGATTTGAGATCTGGAGTCTGATATCTTTGTCTTGGACAATACGAGCCGAGAGAGGGAGTTGTGTGTCGAGTTTGATTAAAACCTGCTAGTGATGAGTCTTCTCCGAAACTTCATCTCCCAGAAGGCTTAGTGCAATTAGACAGATAAAAAAGTGCAATTACCCTTTTGCTTTTCTTCTGCTCGACAGTAATATTCTGGTATAATAGCCAGGGTGTCCTCTGGGTTTAAAATGATTGTCTTTATTTTTGTGTGATATTTATTTTAACAGAAAAGGGTACAATTAGTCCATTTAAACCCCCTATCGTTTGTAATTTCATGCAATCTAGTCGTTTGTTGTTGTTCATCAGGCACAAACAGGTGAAAGTGACCTCCACTTTCTTTCGTCATTTAAAAACCTTTAAATTTTGTGTTAAAATAAATTATAGCTGCTATATGTGGGAAAGCACAGCGTTGAATTTCAACTTGTTTTAGAAATAAAAATGACTCTTGAGTAAAATATGCAGTTTTTGCTGAAAGATTAGAAATACTTTAGATTTTTGTTTAGTTTCAACTCAAAGGAGCTGGCTCCTTTCTCGAAGATGGCAAGTTAGCTGTAGGTTAGATTGAATTGGAAAATAAAAAAGGTCATTTTCTTGAGTAATAGAATAAAATGTTGACAAGTTTGTGGTATTTTCATTTTAATCCAGGTCTGGGGAAACGTAATATTTTCTGCTTGGCTTTAAATGTTTCCGTCTTTACCCAGTTTGAGTTTGATCAAGTCTGGGACTTTAGTGTATCTTGCATTAAAGCTACATTTGTTTACTACTGACTGGACTTGAACATGTTTGACTGTTCCCCTGTCTTATATCATTCCACGTGTTTGTGATTTCTCTTTGAGATGGTGACTGTAAAAACTTTGGTAAAAATGGCAAAGAACATACGTTTTTAAGAAAAATGTTGATGTTTTCTTTTAATTTACAATGTTTGAACAAATATGTAGAGTTAAAATGGACAAATAAAAATTCAGTTGAGTCTTTGTTTTTTAGCTTGCCTTGTGTTTTTATTATAAGTATATTTTTCCAGTCCATTCTTGTGTATTTAATTGTACAGACATTGTGCATGGTTTTATGTTAAAATGCACAGTTTGCATTTATTATGCTGACAAATTGACTTTTTATCGTCAGTTTTATCCACTGATGGAAACAAACCCCGAGCATTGTCACAGAAAATGTCTCCTTGTCGAACAGCAAAATGAATCAAATACACCACATGGTGATTACTAAAATATATAACAAGAACATACAGCACATGATATGCCCATCGACAAATTATTATACAGAAATATAGCCATCTAGAGAAATGGCCTGAGGCTTTGACCTTGTTTTGTGACCTTGAACTTGGAGCTGGGGTGATAAAGTGCACACGACAGTCTGTGATACACATGTGTATGAAGTTTTGTTATACTGTATCTTGAGTGGATCAAAAGTTATGGGCGGGACAGAGAAAATTTACAAACTCAATGAGACCATACCATAATATGTCCGCCTTCAACAGGCGCATTGTAAAAATGCATGTGTAGAGGATAGGGGTGTATTATTAGAGTTATGCAATCATGGGGAACACTGCTGACTTGACAGTTGTCCAAAAGATAACCATTGACATCTTGCACAAGGAGAGCAAAACAAAAAAGGTAATTGCTAAAGAGGCTGGCTGTTCACAGAGCTCTGTGCCCAAGCACATTAATAGAGAGGAGAAGGGAAGGAAACAATGTGGTAAAAAAAAAAGTGTACAAGCAATAGGGATAACCAAACCCTAGAGGGGATTGTGAAACAAAACTCATTCTAAAATTTGGGGGAGATTCACAAAGAGTGGACTGCAGCTCGTCTGTGTTTCAAGAACCACCACGCACATATGTATGCACAACGAGGGTTTCAGCTGTCACATTCCTTGTGTCAAACCACTCTTCGCATCAGAAGCATCTCGCCTGGGACTGCTGCTGAATGGTCTAAAGTTATGTTCTCTGATTAAAGTAAATTGTGTGTTTCCCTTGGAAATCAAGGTCTCAGAGTCTGGAGTAAGAGAGGAGAGGCACAGGAAGTTTTAGAGCACTTCCTTCTACTGGCCAACTTTATGGAGATGCAGATTTTATTTTCCAACAGGACTTGGCACCTGCATACAGTTACAAAACTACCAGTACCTGGTTGAAGGACCATGGTATCCCTGTTCTTAATTGGCCAGCAAACTCGCCTGACCTTAACCCCACAGAAAATCTATAGGGTATTGTGAAGAGGACGATGCAATACGCCAGACCCAACAATTCAGAATAGCTGAAGGTCACTTTCAGAGCAACCTGGGCTCTCATAATACCTGAGCAGTGCCACAGACTGATCCACTCCATGCCACGCCGCATTACTACAGTAATCCAGGTAAAATGAGCCCCAACTAAGTACCGAGTGCTGTACATGCTCATACTTTTCATGTTCATACTTTTCAGTTGGCCAACCTTTCTAAAAATCCTTTTTTAATTGATCTTAAGTAATGTTCTAATTTTCTGATATACTGAATTTGGGGTTTTCATTAGTTGTCAATTATAGTCATCAACATTAAAAGAAATAAACATTTGAAATATATCAGTCTGTGTGTAATGAATTAATATAATATACAAGTTTCACTTTTTGAATGGAATTACTGAAATCAGATTTTTCATGATTTTATGACCTGCACCTGTAATGTTTCGAATCATTAAATTATTATAAAAATGAACCAGTCTCAGAACCCAAAACAACGTGAATTCTTTCCCGTGTATAAAAATATCATTTCTATTAAACACACACGAAAAGGCTAAAATAATCACAGATTCAATGGTGAAAATTGTATGTATTTTATTACAAAAATAATACACAGTAATCTATGAATATGGTTATACCTTGTATATGCAACCAAGACTACTGAAATGAAGTAAAATCGGAAGTAAAATGAATGTGAGGTTATACCAGATATCAAATGACTGAACGAAAAGGCCTGATTATTAAAGTACGGTAGTTGAAACTTAAAGCTGCTGTATGTAACTTTTCTAAAAATATATTTTTAATATATTTCTTCACTCTGTCACTACCTCCTGACATACTGATTTTAGACAAGTAATCTCTGAAAAAAACTATTGTCCCCTTGCTTCTCTAAAAGCATTTCTAAAAAGCCACAGTGACCCACCGTTAACCAGCCAATAAAAACAGAGTTTGTAACCAGCCAATAAAAACAGAGCTTGAATTTGAATCAGCCAATAAAAACAGAGCTTGAATTTGAATCAGCCAATAAAAACAGAGCTTGAATTTGAATTTCAGCAGAGCAAGGGTAACAGAGCCATATATGGCTCTGAGGGGGAGGGACCAGAAACGTGTCTCTGTTCAAAATTTTCCTAAGTTCCAGCGTGTTCCAGAAATTACATACTGAACCTTTAAAGGCAGATGTTAGAAGTTTATCTCTGTTTGAAGGAGTAAATATTTCTAAGCTGAACTATGTTTTGGCAAGGGCTTAATTTGTAAACCGATCAATGCCGGAATGCAAATGACGGGCGGGCCCGGTGTGTGGATCCTCCCCCAGAAAATTTTGAATTAAAGAGTTACCATTTCCTACATTTTGGTGTATCTTAACGGGTTGTTAAACATTATGTTTACCTACATTTGTAAACACTTTAATTTTTATTTTAGAGGGCATCAAGAAGCTTGCATGTGAATAGAGCAGCTCCCATTCTGTCAAGCATCCTACCCCCCCACCCTTATGATTCCGACTTCCAAGCCGAACTCTTCTCCGCTGAATTCAGTCCTGGTTATTGCTTCTGCTCCGACCTGAAGGCTTTAAATCTTGGTTGTCCAAATAAGGACAATCCATCCATTTTTATGAAACCGGACTGACTTTTGACATTTTGTTCGCTGTTATTTTTACAAATTAGCGCCTTTGTTTTGATACGATATGAATAATACACATCAAACAATTCTCTCTTTTTTTTTTAACTAAGCATTTTTATTTGTCTGAAATGTGTGCGGAGTTTTGATGCATCAGCAGTTGTGTGCACATTCTGTAGAAGCTCTGTCTGGGGGCGTTCCCGTGCATAACGTGCACTGTCCGCAGTGTGCGCCGCTGAAGGTAGATGAAAACACTTTATCCCCGCGGGACATGCCGTCCTCGTCTCTGCTGGGTAGGAGTGTGTGCGCGAGCTGGTGCGCGTGCTGTGGCCAGAACATCCACTCCACAGAGTGGGTTCGCCGAGTCAAGGGCAACATCTCTTGTATTTTTTATAAATAATCAAAATGAAAATGTGCAACGACTTTGGACTTTTAGGAGCGGAAATTTGAGTTGCCACATCCAAGCAAACGGATGCCGGAACATCCATCCATCCATCCATCCATTTTCTTCCGCTTATCCGGGGTCGGGTCGCGGGGGTAGCAGCCTAAGTAGGGAGGCCCAGACTTCCCTCTCCCCAGCCACTTGGAGCAGCTCCTCTGGGGGAATCCCAAGGCGTTCCCAGGCCAGCCGAGAAACATAGTCCCTCCAGCGTATCCTGGGTCTTCCTCTGGGTCTCCTCCCGGTGGGACATGCCCGGAACACCTCACCAGGGAGGCGTCCAGGAGGCATCCTAACCAGATGCCCGAGCCACCTCAACTGGCTCCTCTCGATGTGGAGAAGCAGCGGCTCTACTCCGAGTCCCTCCCGGATGACTGAGCTTCTCACCCTATCTCTAAGGGAGAGTCCAGCCACCCTGCGGAGAAAACTCATTTCAGCCGCTTGTATCCGAGATCTTGTTCTTTCGGTCATAACCCAAAGCTCATGACCATAGATGAGGGTGGGAACGTAGATCGATCGGTAAATTGAGAGCTTTGCCTTTTGACTCAGCTCTCTCTTCACCACGACAGACCGGTACAGCGCCCGCTTCACTGCGGACGCTGCACCTATCCGCCTATCGATCTCACGCTCCAGTTTTCCCTCATTCGTGAACAAGATCCCGAGATACTTAAACTCCTCCACTTGGGGCAGGACCTCCTCCCCGACCCGGAGAGGGCACGCTACCCTTTTCCGGCTCAAGACCATGGCCTCGGATTTGGAGGAACTGATCCTCATCCCGGCCGCATCGCATTCAGCTGCAAACCGCTCCAGTGAAAGCTGTAGATCACGAGCTGATGAAGCCAATAGGACCACATCATCTGCAAAAAACAGAGAAGCGATTCTAAGGCCACCAAAACGGATCCTCTCAACACCTTGGCTGCGCCTAGAAATTCTGTCCATAAAAGTTATAAACAGAATCGGTGACAAAGGGCAACCTTGGCGGAGTCCAACTCTCACCGGAAACGAGCCTGACTTACTGCCGGCAATGCGGACCAAGCTCTGACACCGGTCGTACAGGGACCTAACAGCCCATATCAATGGGCCTGGTACCCCATACTCCCGGAGTACCCCCCACAGAACCCCCCGAGGGACGCGGTCGAATGCCTTTTCCAAGTCTACAAAGCACATGTAAACTGGTTGGGCAAACTCCCACGCACCCTCCAGGACCCTGTTGAGGGTGTAGAGCTGGTCTAGTGTTCCACGACCAGGACGAAAACCACACTGCTCCTCCTGAATCCGAGGTTCGACTATCCGACGGACCCTCCTCTCCAGAACCCCTGAATAGACCTTACCAGGGAGGCTTAAGAGTGTGATCCCTCTATAGTTGGAACACACCCTACGGTCCCCCTTTTTGAATAGGGGAACCACCACCCCAGTCTGCCAATCCAAGGGAACTGCCCCCGATGTCCACGCGATATTGCAGAGTCGCGTAAGCCAACACAACCCCACAACATCCAGAGCCCTAAGGAACTCAGGACGAATCTCATCCACCCCCGGAGCCTTGCCACCGCGGAGCTTTTTAACCACCTCGGCGACCTCCGCACCAGAGATTGGAGAGCCCGATCCAAAGTCCCCAGGCTCCGCTTCCTCAGTGGAAGACGTGCCAGTAGGATTGAGGAGGTCTTCGAAGTATTCCGCCCACCGACTCACAACATCCCGAGTTGAGGTCAACAGCACGCCATCCCCACCATAAATGGTGTTGGTCGCGTACCGCTTTCCCCCCCTGAGACGCCGGATGGTGGACCAGAATCGCCTCGAAGCCGTACGGAAGTCATTCTCCATGGCCTCTCCGAACTCCTCCCACGCCCGAGTTTTTGCCTCAGCAACCACCCGAGCCGCATGCCGCTTGGACTGCCGGTACCTATCTGCTGCTTCCGGGGTCCCACAGGCCAAAAAGGCCCAATAGGACTCCTTCTTCAGCTTGACAGCATCCCTCACCGCCGGTGTCCACCACCGGGTTCGAGGGTTGCCACCACGACAGGCACCAACAACCTTGCGGCCACAACTCCGATAAGCTGCCTCGACAATAGAGGCGCGAAACATGGCCCACTCGGGCTCAATGTCCCCCGCCTCCCTCGGAACGTGTTCAAAGCTCTCCCGGAGGTGGGAGTTAAAGCTCCGTCTTACGGGAGACTCTGCCAGACGTTCCCAGCAGACCCTCACAATACGTTTGGGTCTGCCAGGTCTGACCGGCATCCTCCCCCACCATCGGAGCCAACTCACCACCAGGTAGTGGTCAGTTGACAGCTCCGCCCCTCTCTTCACCCGAGTGTCCAGGACATGCGGCCGCAGATCAGATGAGACGACAACAAAGTCGATCATTGAACTACGACCTAGGGTGTCCTGGTGCCAAGAGCACATATGGACACCCTTATGCCTGAACATGGTGTTCGTTATGGACAATCCATGACGAGCACAGAAGTCCAACAACAGAACACCACTCGGGTTCAGATCAGGGGGGCCGTTCCTCCCAACCACACCCCTCCAGGTCTCACTGTCATTGCCCACGTGAGCGTTGAAGTCCCCCAGCAGAACAAGGGAGTCCCCAGGAGGCGCACCCTCCAATACCCCCTCCAAGGACTCCAAAAAGGGTGGGTAATCTGCGCTGCCGTTCGGCGCATAGGCACAAACAACAGTCAGAGCCCGTCCCCCCACACGTAGGCGAAGGGAGGCTACCCTCTCGTTCACCGGGGTGAACCCCAACGTACAGGCACCGAGATGGGGGGCAACAAGTATGCCCACTCCTGCTCGGCGCCTCTCACCAGGGGCAACTCCAGAGTGGAAGAGTGTCCAACCCCTCTCAAGGAAACTGGTTCCAGAGCCAGAGCCATGCGTTGAGGTGAGTCCGACTATTTCTAGCCGGAACCTCTCAACCTCACACACTAGCTCAGGCTCCTTCCCCACCAGAGAGGTGACATTCCATGTCCCAATGGCCAGCTTCTGTAGCCGAGGATCAGACCGCCAGGGTCCCCGCCCTCGGCCACCACCCATTCCACAATGCACCCGACCCCTTTGGCCCCTCCCACAGGTGGTGAGCCTATGGGAAGGGGGACCCACGTCTCCTCTTCGGGCTGTGCCCGGCCGAGCTCCATGGGTGAAAGCCCGGCCACCAGGCGCTCGCCAACGTGCCCCTCCTCCGGGCCTGGCTCCAGAGTGGGGCCCCGGTGACCCGCGTCCGGGCGAGGGAACATTGTTTCCATTTATATTACTCATCATATGCCGGAACATACCCTGTCAAAATGAGAGTTCCCAGATCTTGTTCCGGCAGGATCCGGCTCAAATTAAGACCTGGTTTTGGCTGATAGTTATTGTGATGTAAGGTCACCACCAGCAAGCAGATGAAAACGGGAATCCCACCATACTGGTATGTAGATCAATCAACTTTTGAGAAAGCGTGCAGGTTGACTGGCTGGTATCAGATCTCAGAAGTCAAGACCTCCTGAAATGTCTGAGGGGCTTCGGAAGAGACGGATGTTCATTCCCGCTTTACAACATCCAGGTGGACACCAGAACGTGCAGCCAGTTCATTTAAGCAAACTGAAGTGGAGACCCAGAGTTGCCTTGAGGATGAAAGGCATTAGCATGCTTTTCTCAAACTGGTTCCAGTGGTTAGCTGTTGGATAGGTCACAGTCGTTCACGCTGCGAAGCTGACTGGTTCTGATCGTCTGGTGGTTTTAAACATCATGGTGCTGGTGTAGAGATCAGGTTTTGGGGTTCTGGAACTCAATGGCTGACAAAACATGGTCATCTTGAAAACGACGTAAGCTGGACGCAATCTCTGAGAATCACAGACCACTCCTGGAACTCACTGGCAGGAAAGAATCTACCTTGGAGAAGGCTATAAGCTCAGTCCGGCGGTGTGACCACAAAATTTGGCTGTTTGGAATCACCAGTGAGACTATGAAAGCAGATATGGACATTCAAGCAGAGGTTGCCTGACTCAAAATAATTGTGTTATCTGAATTTGACTTCCGCACTCGGCCTTGAATTGCCCAGCTATCTCATACTTCTCTTATGTTAACGAGAAGCTCCACTCCTCCTCACTCCCCTCCCGAGGACATCCGTGGATCTGTGTCAGAGTTGAGCCGGCTGATAGACACCGTGCCATCTTTATCAGGACTATGGAACTTACTGGCAGTGCCCACAGACAAATCACTGCCCTCGTCAGCCTCCTCATGCTTAACTGTATAATGATGTCATCAGTATGTTGCTGTTTCATGTGCTGAGGTCCTTTTTTTGCAACTTGTCCCATTTAAGACAGTGCAATATTTGATTATTTTACACCTACACTCCCCCTCGTGTTTCTTTTTCCTTATCTGAATAAAAGGCTGCGTCTCTCGAGGCCGGCTGCCTTAGTCACCTCCATCTCCCCATGTCTGTCATGTTTCTCTTAGACGGGCGCTACTGTAATTTTTCTGCACTTCGGTGCAATGACTGATTCTGACTGATTTTAACGTTCAAATAAAATTCTAATTTTTTTTAACTCCATCTTTTTCTCATGTTATTCCTGATGAGACGTCTACAAGAAGTGAAACTTAACTTAAACGAAACTCTGAGTTAAAACAAACTGAATGATTGGTTCACCCATGAGAGAAGGGGTGGGGCCTGCTAACTTCCATCCAATCAGAGGTCAGAAGGTTGTTCAGGACAGTTCTGACTCTTGGTCTTTGTTTCACATAATGTAACTTCTAATTAAATCTAAAATCCTTATTTCTGCCTTGAAAGTCTCATTCTCAACGAGAAAAATAAGGTAAATTATTATTTTAAGATTATCGGTACTTAAAAACACATATAGGAGTTTGCCCAACCAGTTTACATGAGCTTTGTAGACTTGGAAAAGGCATTCGACCGTGTCCCTCGGGGGGTTCTGTGGGGGGTACTCCGGGAGTATGGGGTACCAGGCCCATTGATATGGGCTGTTAGGTCCCTGTACGACCGGTGTCAGAGCTTGGTCCGCATTGCCGGCAGTAAGTCAGGCTCGTTTCCGGTGAGAGTTGGACTCCGCCAAGGTTGCCCTTTGTCACCGATTCTGTTTATAACTTTTATGGACAGAATTTCTAGGCGCAGCCAAGGTGTTGAGAGGATCCGTTTTGGTGGCCTTAGAATCGCTTCTCTGTTTTTTGCAGATGATGTGGTCCTATTGGCTTCATCAGCTCGTGATCTACAGCTTTCGCTGGAGCGGTTTGCAGCTGAATGTGATGCGGCCGGGATGAGGATCAGTTCCTCCAAATCCGAGGCCATGGTCTTGAGCCGGAAAAGGGTAGCGTGCCCTCTCCGGGTCGGGGAGGAGGTCCTTACCCAAGTGGAGGAGTTTAAGTATCTCGGGATCTTGTTCACGAATGAGGGAAAACTGGAGCGTGAGATCGATAGGCGGATAGGTGCAGCGTCCGCAGTGAAGCGGGCGCTGTACCGGTCTGTCGTGGTGAAGAGAGAGCTGAGTCAAAAGGCAAAGCTCTCAATTTACCGATCGATCTACGTTCCCACCCTCATCTATGGTCATGAGCTTTGGGTTATGACCGAAAGAACAAGATCTCGGATACAAGCGGCTGAAATGAGTTTTCTCCGCAGGGTGGCTGGACTCTCCCTTAGAGATAGGGTGAGAAGCTCAGTCATCCGGGAGGGACTCGGAGTAGAGCCGCTGCTTCTCCACATCGAGAGGAGCCAGTTGAGGTGGCTCGGGCATCTGGTTAGGATGCCTCCTGGACGCCTCCCTGGTGAGGTGTTCCGGGCATGTCCCACCGGGAGGAGACCCAGAGGAAGACCCAGGACGCGCTGGAGGGACTATGTTTCTCGGCTGGCCTGGGAACGCCTTGGGATTCCCCCAGAGGAGCTGCTCCAAGTGGCTGGGGAGAGGGAAGTCTGGGCCTCCCTACTTAGGCTGCTACCCCCGCGACCCGACCCCGGATAAGCGGAAGAAAATGGATGGATGGATGGATAAAAACACATACTTTTCATGAATAAACATTACAAAATCACATATTTTGGTTAAAATTAAAATAGGCAATGTTTTTAACAAGGGAGGCGTTGCTGGACTGTCCGTCTCCTGCAAAGGAAGGTCAGTCGAGTGAACAAAGACTCTTATCTCCATGAGAAAAAGAGTGTGAAAGTACATTGAAGAGATTAACTATCATTTCAGCTGTTTCAAAAACTTGAGGTCAGATTCAAACAAAGGCCTCTTTCGAAAGATGAGTTCATATTGGGTTTTAACAGTAAGTACACAATAACATCTTTATTATACATGTCCAACCTAGCAAGATTGTGGAAATCTAAAAAAAAAAAGAACAAGGATGAGTGGAATGGATTAATTAATTTAAATTAATGTTAACAGAAACAAAACACAGGTTTGGTTCTTTCAATGTGAGGTGTCCCTCTACATCCATAACTAAAATACCTAAAAAAAATCAAAGCATCACAAAATAGGTTAACTTTTATTCCTGATAGCAAATCTGAATAGCAAAACAACTTGAAGGAGTTAATTTCTATACAGTGAGTTGTGTCCCTCAAACAGCGACACTGTTTGGGATTTTATCTGGAGACATGTTGTAGTATGGCAGCTTCTTCCCCTCGTTCCTCATCTTTATGGAGATGTTTATCTCTGCAAGCTGCTTCCTGAATTTCTCCATGGCTGCCTTGACTGGTTTCTCTATGAAGTACTCATCGGGGTACATGCCTAGGTATAGCTGCAGGGAGAGAAGTAACATTTGTTACAACACACAAAGGAAAAATCAAACTGTTTGGTAGGAGCAACAAATGTCTGAAAATATCAAGCCAAAGACGTCCCCCCAAAAAACATTTCAATAAGTGGATAAATGTTTTATCTGCTCAAGTGCAGAAGGCAGAGGAAGATTCTGGAGGAGGAGGTCAGATTTTATTTGACAGGTCAATAAGTCTGTATTTAGGAGAAATTTCGCTTTTAAAGGTGAGAAAAACAAATTTAAAACCAATACGGATTCTAACAAAAAGGTGAACATGAAGATATGTCTCTGAGCAGGACACCTAATCCCTAATTGCTCCCTGGGAGCTTACATAACTGCCCACTGCTCCACCTGGGTGTTTCCCAGATGCAATGGGTTGAATGCAGAGAGCCAATTTTGCCATTGTATGGGAACATACAACGATAACATATAGCACTTTATTATATTTATTATTATGTGTTTTTTGTGCAATTTAGTCTCCATAATGGTTACGGCTGCTGTGTTTTGAACTAAATTTAACTAAATTAAACTTTAAACGGTTAAAAACATATATTTAAATGAGTTGAAATTTAGAAGTTTGTGTATGATACCGATGGTAGTAATTAATAATTAAGTTGTTCACTATTTTGGAAATTATATGAGTTGGTTGTATCAAGTGGGGTTTTTTTTGGAGGTTAAAATTAAGTTGATTATTAACTTTGTAATCAAAGGAGTTGTTTGTATGAATTGTTTATTGGAGAATAAGGGGCAGAAAAAATAAGATTTTTTCTTCTTCTGCCGCCTTTCATTTTATTTTATTTTTTCTCTCTTATTGTATGTACTATTGTTTTGTTGTTTTAATCATAAAATGAATAAATAAAAAATTAAATTAAATAAATAAATAAATGAAGGCAGAATCAGCACTGAAACCTGAGAAAAGTGCATTATAACAATAAAGAGTACACAGAAGCATGCATAAAATTAAAAATAATAATAATAATTTTACCTTTTAGTTTAAAATAAACTGATAAACATGCTTAGCTTAGGCCTCAAAACAGATTTAAATCAAACTGATTTCTAGCAGCCAAGCTGGTATTACATTATAGACATCAAAATTCATGCTCAATAATCCAAGTAAAAAATTCACCAGAGTTTTAAGGTCCTCTGGACGCATGGTTTCCTTTTATTGAAACATTTTGTCTTTCATCCAAAGGACTTCATCAGTCCAAGGAGCCACAACAACTTTGTTGGATTTTTCTACCTGGATTATTGAGCATGAACTTTGATGTTTTGAACCACTTTGGCCATGGCTCCCTCAGACGATGAGGTGGGGGAGAGGGCGGACTCCAGAAACCAGCTTATCACCATCAAACTGGTTGGCCCACTATGTGAGTGTGCTAACAAAGTTCATGCTCAGTCATCCAGGTACCAAATCCAATCATTCTCAGTCGGGTCATCTGGACAGTTTACTTATGGGACAGTTTGTTGTGGCTTCTCGGACTGATGAAATCTTATGGATGAAAGACGAAACGGTTCAACAAAAAGAAACCATCCAAAGGACCCGTTACTTTATTGACTTTGTAGGGGGAGTGGTGGCGCAGAGGTTAGAGACCTGTGATCGGAAGATCGCCGGTTCAAGCCCCGGTACCGACAACATCAAAAAATGTGGGTGGAAAAAGGTGAAACACCCACACCTGCCTCCACCCTCATTCGCCCCACTCTGGGCCCCTGAGCAAGGCCCCTAATCCCCACCATCTGCTCCCTAAACAGGTCTCTCTTGAAAATGAGTTCTCGTGGCTCAATGAGACTACCTGGATAAATAAAGGGTAAATGAAAAAAACGTTCTGTAAAAACAATGTGCAACAAGTAACACCTGAACTATCAGCATTTAGAAACTCTACCGGTATGTTTTTAACATCCTGAGATCCTGGGTCCTCATGTGAGGACATTGATTGTTTTAGAGAACTGCTTATAATATAAAGCTGAAATTTAATTTTTAGAGTAATTGGGAACTTCTGACCCAAATTTGCAACAACAAAAAAAACTACTGTCCGGATATGACATCACTGTTTTTTCTAAAGCTACTTCCTGTATTATAGTCTAGAGCAGGGGTCACCAACGTGGTGCCCGCGGGCACCCGGGTGCCCCCAAGGACCATTTTAGGTGCCCTCGGACCAGTTCTAAAAATAGCACAACTCACTACTAAGCTGCATTAAAAATTTCATTTTATTCAGTTGTTGTTCTTTTTTTGTATTTATATATATTTTAAAATGTCTAGCTTAAAACTATGTTCTTAAAAATATGTTTATTATACTTTCTTTTTCAATTTACACTTTGTTATTTCTGAAGAGTTTATCAAACTGGTGCCCTTTGTATTACTCCGTACCCACGAAGTAGCTCTCAGTTTCGAAAAGGTTGGTGACCCCTGGTCTAGAGGTGTTTAGGTCCTACTAATCCCATGTACCTTGGAGAAAGAGAAAACGCACACCAACAAAAAGCTTCTCAGGAGGCTAAATGATTAATGATTATTATTAATGAAAAGTGCGGTATAAATTGAATTTAAAAATTATTTGTTTGAATATTTCAGGAGCATCTCAGCTAAACTGCAAAAGTTCAAGCCTTTGCCTTCAGACCAGTTTGTGCTCTGCATACCTCATTTTCTTGGTATTGGCTGAGGGCCCACACGGCCCCCAGGTGCCAGCTGGAGCGCCCGCGGTCAGGGAGGCTCTCGATAATCATTTGCACATTTGCCAATCCCTTTTCCTGTGGCGGGGGTTTCCTCATGGTGGACGGAGCGTTGGGGATCCAGGAACACCAGTCGTACTAAACAATGAACATGCATAGTTAAAAAAACTAAACTTACAGAATATATTTCAGTTGTTCTTGTAATTTCTGCTTGAATACTCTATAGTCTTCATATACATGACCAATTTCCAATTTTCTATTAATAAATCATATTTTTCTTGTGAATTCATAATTTCCAAATATTTAAGTGTACCTGGCCAAAGTTCACGGCGGCATGCTGGGCTGAAGCAGTGAATATAACAACGGTCAGGTACTCTATCAGCTCCTCACGTGATTTCACCGACTTTGGAAACTCTGAGCGCAGATGAAAGCAACACAGAATTGACAAAGTGAAGTTAAATTATTACAAAACTCAAATGTTTGGCAAGCAATGCTGCAAAAAAAAAAAAAAAGATCATTGCATAAATGATGGTAAAGTGCAGGATGTTGCATGGGGGCTCAGTGACACCGTCAGTCATTTTCTGTAGCAGCTCTGAGCAGGATTTTACTAAGCCTACCATAAAATAGTTCCCTCTATTAAAAAATAAGCCACGAGCTCTGATAGAAGTTATGTTTTGTTTGTTGGGATGCGTGTGCAGATGTGTCATATACCTACCACAATAATCAAAATCCTGCATACCGAAGCTGCAAACATCTTTTACAAAGGCCTGGATTTCCTCGTCGTCCTTCACTCTTTCATCGCTGGTGTAGTAAATATTCACCACGTCAGAGACGAAGCTGCCAGGTGAGAAAACAGGACAGCGGTCACAGAGAGGGGAAGTTCCTGCCTTAACTTCTCTGTCTCTGAAACTTTGTCACACTCGTTTGAAACCAGGGATATCAAATGGCTTTCCTTTTTAAAACTTCCTCAAAAGGTCAAATTACACGTCAGTCCACAAATACCGTATTTTCCGGGTGAAAAGTCGCACCGCCCTATATGTCGCAAAGTCCAATTATGTCCAATAAAGTAGAAAAATCCATAAACGTGTCGCACCTCAGTATACGTCGCATCTTTTATGCGTCAACGCCGACGCGTCGCCTATGTTACGCGTCACCGCCCTGCTGCATATGGTGGCCACAGGAGCGAGCGAGCACGGAAGGACTTTAAAAGATTAACACGGTAAAAACAATTATTTGTTTGCTGAAAATTATAGCAAAGATGTGTCTGAGCTTAACCTTTCCTTAATAAATTCACGAAATGGTAAAATCAGCTGGATTTAAAAAAGTAGTTTCGCCATGTGCACGCGCAGCGAGCGGATACTCTTCATTTCTTTAAAATTTAGCAAGATAAACGCTTAAAAATATATTTGTTAGCTGACATTATAGCAAAAGTGTTCCTGAGCTGTTAAATCTGTTGGATTTAAATTGTTTCGCTTTGACGTCTTCCAAACGGTCGCAAAAATAAATTATAAATAAATTGAATTTTAGCTCAAACATCTCCTACAGCTAATGGGTTGTAAATATCCATCCAGTGATTACTTTCTGTAAGTTTCATCAAAATCTGTCGTGTGGTTCTTGAACTAGTGTTTGCTAACAAACACTAGTTCAGACCTCCAGAGTTCAGGAGGCCGGGCTGCGACAGAGTGAGTCCGAGCAGAGGAGGCTTTTTTTGGACACATGAGCTGGGAACGGTCGGTGGATCCTAGCAGCCGAAAGTGGTACTGCTGCCCCTAGCGGCCGAAAGTGGTACTGCTCCCTTTTTTTCGTCAGAATGAATGGAAACTGTCATATCTCAGCCAAAAATTGGTCTAAAAATATGGGAAAATATCCATAAATATGTCGCTTTGCCCCATAAGTCGCAGGACATGAAAATTAGTTTTTAAAAAAACGTGACTTAAAGGCCTGAAAATACGGTACTTAAAAAAGAGAGTTGCTCCTTACCTCTTGGTGGTTTCCCACACCCTGTAGCCATCGTCCCTGTAGAAGTATGTGGGCAGGTCCTCCTGGTTGTCCATGCCATGGCTTTGGATCATATCAGGGAAGCAGAAAGACCTGAAGGTCAGGGACTTCATGGCCTTCTGGATCAGCTCGACGTGACCACCTCCACCTGTTGCATTTGCCTTCATGAAGATGAGAACCTCCTTATTCCAGCAGCTTATGAACTCTCAGACAAATGTTGCATGATGCAAATATAGTGTTTTATTTGATTTCTTCAACTTCTTATTCAACTATCAATCAATCAATCACCTTTATTTTACCAGGTAGAGCCCGTTGAGATCGAGATCTCTTTTACAAGGGTGACCTGGTCAAGTGGTCAGCAGCACACGTCACATGGTAATTGACAATAAACTAAAGCTTCAATGTTTAGCAACATAAACGTAAAGAAGTTTTTGAGTTTGTTTCTTCACAAAGTTTGACAAATTTTTGGACGAATGCAATTTTTTTCCATCCGAATCTGTTCACACAAAAACCTACAAAGAAAACACTTAGTTGTTTATTCATTGAGAAAAACAATTTAAGATGTAAAATGA
>JBBPBX010005716.1:26347-43753 GCA_038048925.1 Garcialebias charrua | reverse complement strand
AACTCTCCGCCACGACTTTAAATAGTATTATTTGTCTATAAAATTATTAGTACTCCTCTGCATAACATTGTATCCTTAACATTAAATAAAACAAAATAAACAAACAGACAAAAAAAGAGTATAGATCAATTTACAACAAAGAATAACTTTATTAGGACTTAGCTTTTTTAGATTTTTCTACCTGGATTATTGAGCATGCATCAGGGTGTTTATTAACATTGTTTTTAGTTTGTAACAGAAACAACTTAAAGTGCATCAGTTTGCCTGAAATTATTTTTTTATCCTTATTTAAACTATAAATATTTTTGACCATTTGACACTGAAAAATACAATTAAATAGAATCAATAAATAATACATTTAAATTGATTAGCAACATTTTAACTGTGTTATTTAAAAAAAAACTTTGACCTACAAAACAAAAATGAATAAAACAATTTGTGCAGATTTTTTATTTTTTTAATCAAAATGAGGAAGTCAGGATCAATGAGCACACTCATGGATAAAACTAAAAAAACATGTCAATGAGAAAGAGGAAAGAGGGTGCTTTGAGTTTACTCTTTGTTGCACGCGTGCTGTGGGTGATAAGCATCCAGAGCATCATAAAAACAAAAAATGCTCAATAATCCAACAAAAATCCACGGTTCAAGCATGGCTCCCAAAACAACAAGGCAGAATTATTTGTTCATAACTTTATTATTAGTAAACCTGAGAGATATGAGCAAACAGTTGCCAGAGCGCACGCGACTAAATGAGAATGGTGGAAAAAAAATTAAAAAAATTAAAAAATCCCTGCAGAAAAAAAAAGCATGTTCCCTGGCCCCACTATTCGAGAAGGACTGAGCATTCTGCTCTTTATAAATGATCCGTTGTTTTTATCTTATTCATTATGATCCATTTTGATAAATGTTGCAGGAACATGTGGAGAAATTATACCAAAATAAAAAAAAATTACTAAAAGTAGGAGGCATTATAAATGTCAAGGTGTAAACAGAACTCCAGCCTAAACATTTTATACATCACAATTTGAGCCCAACGCTCTAGAACGGGGTCAGGACGTTTGTTATTAGTAAAGGAGAAATGAATTCTAAATAGTAACTTGTAAAGGAAACATCAAGGCGTCTTCCTGTGGACTGGATCTCAAGGGAAATTAAACCAAATCTGCCAGACGACTTGAGTAAACGTTGTTCTAGTTCTCTTTGTGAGAGGAAACCCACAAACATTTCACAAATTAAGGTATTTTATACAAAAGAAAGGACTGAATTCCTCTAAGTTTTGCCAAAATTATCAAGACTTAATAGAAATTTTGAATTAGAGATAAAGTGGCCCACGTTTCTCATATATGTATTTTCGTTTTAACCAGTTTTTTTTTCTTTTTGTTGGCTGTGTTTTCTCCATTTCTTTTAAAAATGTTCATAAACTCACCTTGTCAAAGATTCCACACTCGCAGATGAGCTGCTCTCTGGCCTTGGTGTTGATGGCGATGGTAAAACGAATGTGTGGAATGAGAAGCTGAGAGAAAAAAACAAACGGTGAAACTCCCAATCCTTTAAATCACTGAGCCAGGTTTTTTTTTTTTACCTTAAATACAGGGTGAACAGCAGGAAGCTGTCTGTACATGGCAATACCAAACACCTCCGTCATCAGATGTGTCCTGAGCAGGTGTGTGATGGTCTGGTGGTGCTGAAAGTCAGCTGATCGGACCCAGATCTTCGCCAGGAGCCAGTCATACTGACCATCAGTGGGAAGGAATATTGGGTTCTCATCTGGATTTTGGCCAAGCTGGTGGGGACACACAGGCAGAATTCTGTTAAGCTAATAAATCCTTAAAAACAGAAATGTTTGACATCATCAAACTGCTGTGGCTCAACAGAACTGTACCTGTATAGCTATAGGTAAGATCTTGTTTTGTGCGTTCTTGTATAGCAGACAGAGAGGCGCTGCCAGGTACTGGAGTGTGGACGGGTCGGTACAGTTTGGACTAATACCCTCCAATATCTCATAGTCCACAATGTAGATATTACCGGCCTAAAAGCAGATCACGAGATCCAAATTGTACATCAGTCAGATGATCCAAAACACAAGAATCAAGCCGACCTTTGGCCATTCGTCTTTTTAAATAGGAAATGATTTTAAATTAATTCATGGCATCAAAAACTAAGAAACAACCTCAATTTCCTGCTCCAGGGTCAGTTCCCTCTCCAGGCTGACGGAGGCCATCTCATGTGTGACGGGAAACTTGTCGGGGAGTTTGGTGCACTTCTTGATCAGCACGGGGTTGCAGCCGTTTAGAAACTGATACCCAAACATGAAGTCCTCCTTCCAGTGTTGCATCACATACTCTAAAAAACAAATGGTCAACAACAATATGATATGAGACGTATGAGAGAAGTAGAGGATGAGTTTATGTTGTGATATGAGGTGATCTGTGCTGTAAGTTATGAGATGAGATATAAGACATGATGATTTTTATAAAGCCTGTGATGATATGACAATCACGTTGCATCATAAATCATGATGTGCCATAAGAAATCTCATTAATACCTTAAATCATAGCATATAAAGCACAAATCATTTCACATATGAGATCAGATAAAATTGGATGATATAAATGAAGTGACATGAAGTGAGTTAGAATTTCAGAAATAAATGAGAACGAGTATAAGAATGAGATGGAGATTGAGGATGAGAATGAGAGAAAGTGATTTTTAATATCACGATGAGAATGCCAATGAAATTGAGAATAGGTATGAGAATGAGAATGAAATGAGAATGAAAAAAAATGATGCTATTAACCTGAGATTGTGTTTTTGATTCTCACAAAGATTTTTTCAAAGTCAGCGAAGTCACTCCAGGAAGACTGGAACATGTTCATGAACCGATTCACACACAGGTTTTCTATTCTGGAGAAAATCATCAAGAATAAATTCTTAAATCATCTCATCTGGATTAAACGTAGAAACAAGACATGATTTACTCTAAAGTGAAAGCTGATCAACTTCAAATATGTTTCAGAATCAGATGCACATGCAGTACCGACAAATTTACCAACACTTTACATACACAAGGACATTTCACACTCCCTTTAGAGCACAGATTTGAATATAGCGTGACTACCAGTACTTTTACTACAGAATTCAGAGTTTCGACTGGAGCTTTTGTATGATAAAAACATTTTTGCCATTTTTAATTATTTATCTGAGCAAGCTTGCACCTTTACCTGAAAGCCCCAATGCAAATATTTCTGATGATAAACACACAATGACCTTTTTTTTTTCTTCCGGGTAATTCTCAATTAAGAAAATTATTCAAAAAACAAGTATTACAGGTTAAAGAGACATGAAGTAGGAGCACCCCTGTTCGATTCTGTCAGGGGGATTTTGGTCAAGGTTTATGGATGTTTTTAACTACCTGTACTATGGTTGAGAATGTTAACTGCGCATGTGATTGAGTTAGCCGAGAGTTAATTTCTCTCTCGGAGAGGGCTGAAAGAAGCGCTGATTTAATTCTGCATGTGCAGCTGGATGGCCAAGGTCCCCAGTCTGCTACCTGTGAGCCAGGAGTTAACTTATAAAAATATTATTATTATTTATTTTTTAAGCAGGCCTATTCTGCCTCCACATGATTCTGTCTTTAATCTTAGTTGATATCATTATTGATTTTACTTGATTTTATCAAGTTGTAGCACTTTGAGATTTTTATTAATGAAAAGTGTGGTATAAATTGAATTTATTATTATTAAAAATAATTCTCGCATGCTACCCGTGGCAGGTTCTCATGACAGGACTACATGCATGTAAAACCTCTGTAAATCTGTGTAACCTGATGTGAAAATCTGCCCTTTGTAAGTAAAACTGGTTAAAACGCTTCTCGTGTCCTTGAGTGTGACTTTGAATAAGTCAAATGAATTTTAAAAAACAGGATTTTTTTTTTAGCCAACAGATTTGCTACACAGCCTCACACTGATGAGACAGCCCCTTTTCTAAAGGAATCCTTGACTGAACCACTAACGTGCTAAAAAATCAACATTTTCATCATGTTATCCTTTAAAACCCAGATGAAAATGGATCTGCATGAGTACAACTATAAGTACTTGATATATTTGTGCATAGGAATAACCATCAAATGGAAAACTTTATAAAAATGGGACCCCGGCTTTGTTGAGTAAAATTACTTTTATGTCGGTGCTTGACCGTTCAGTATGTTAAAGTGAACTGGGGGCGTTGTAATGCCATAATGGTCAGTCGCTTGTATTGTGAGATGTTCTTCAGTTATTCATCAGTTATGAGAAATGTTAATTCTGATATTACTGGTACTGTGTCTGAGCTGTGCAGCTTTAAATGTTGGTGTTACAGAGGACGTCCCATCCTTAATGATTCATGGCCACCACATCAAAGCTTCATTCAAGAAAACTTCCTGTAAGTTCTTCAAAGTTCATGCTCAATCATCCAAGTACAAAATCCAATAATGGTCAGTCAGGTCATCTGGATAGTTTCTTTTTCGTGGGAAGATGTTTCGCCCTCTATCCGGAGAGCTTCATCAGTCTGAGGAGTCCCAAGTAAACTGTTTTCCCCACTCAGCAGTTGGCTCCTTTAGTGGACCGACGACTCCTCCCAGGCAGCCACAGCCAAAGTGGTTCAAGACACCAAAGTTCATGCTCAATCATCCAGGTACAAAATCCAATAATGGTCAGCCAGGTCACCAGGACATTTTTTTTTTGTGGAGATAGAGGGCGAAACGTCTTTCCACAAAAAAGAAACTGTCCAGATGACCTGACTGAGCATTACTGGGTTCCTGTAAGTTCATTTCAGTTGCATGCTGTTGTGTTGTTACAGTTAAAAGGCAGGGAGTACAGAACTTCGCTACAAACACTGAATTCTGGCCTCATTTTTCTCAATCAGCACGATCCAATCCAACGTGTAGCTGCCGAGATGTTTGAATGGATAATTTTACTGATAATGTCTTGGTCAGCATCTAATCTGAAGAGGTTGTGCTGTACGTTTTTGTTGAGCCGAACATATTGCAATCAATGGAAAAGTATGGCATCTGCTTTTAAATAAAACCTTTTCCATTACTGATGGAAATCAGCTGACTTTTATTTAAAACAGATACGTACGCCTTACTGTAGTTGAGTACGAAGTCGACTCCCTTCTCACTGTCAAACTGGATGTCTCGGGGCAGATCCTTGTGCCTGTTGGCATCGATGCTCATAGGAAAGCCCGGCTGCCACTCCTTCCACCTGCAGAGTCATAAAGTTGTTCGTTACCGGCCTCGGTCCTCCTGCGTTGCGTGAGTAAAGCATACCTGAAGGTTTTTCTCCTCTGATCCAGCTCTTTCTGTCTGTGCTGCTTCACCACACCGGTTTTATCATCCTGAGGCAGAAATGCTGCAACAAGGACAGGACAAAGTGAGACTGCACTTTCTCACTGACGGGGTGGGGGGAAAGGGGACTCAGACAAACAGATGGATTCAGAACTACCTCGTCCATCCCGCAGCACCACTTCCTTGTCATCCACCAGCCAGCGGAAGCAGGGAAACTCCACATATTCTCCAAGTGGAGTTTTGACGGAGATGTACTTGCAGTACCAGTCGTCCTGCATCCAGTATTTCCTCTTCGCAATCTTCACCAGCATAATGTCGCCCAAGTCTTCCCCAACCCTCACGTCGTAAGAGTCCACCTGCAATTTAATCGATGGCTGCCGTGATAAACTGGGTGCTGGAAATGACTTGTGTTTTAGTGTAAAACGTCAAAGTGTATTATTGTCACAGCAGTTTCTTCTAAAGAAGAATTAATTTACAATAAGTCTTGAAATATTACTATTTTCTTTAAGTAAAGAAAGTCCAGCTGTTGGGCTATGGTTTAACATTCCTGATGTTTACGTGCAATATGGCTACAAACGTATTTCAGGTAATTTGGGGGCTGTGGTACCCTGGTTAAAACCAGACCCTTGTCCTTCACTTCGCTTTGTACTAGGTGCAGTCTCACCTAGTACAAAGCGAAGTGAAGGACAAAGGTATGGTTTTAACCAGGCTAAGGCTGTGGTAGCTCGGTGCTGCAGTCTTGTAATTCTGAGGTTGTGAGTTCAAACCCAGGTTGCGTCAGGAAGGGAATCTGATGTAAAAAAAAAAAAAAAAACTTTGACAAATCTTTCATGCGAGTTCACCCATTGTGGTGACCCCCTGAAGAAGGGAGCAGCCGAAACTTACTTACCGTATATATTTCAGGTAATATTCTCCATCCCCCCCTCAGTAAATAATTTCAGACAACCACCACAGCACACAGAGAAACTTGAGCCGAGGACAAAAATGTAAAAAGTTAAACCTTTCATCTTTGTTTTAAGATCAAAACGTATCATTGCTCATTATTCAGGGTCACTCTGCTTCATAAAAGTGCTTTAAATCACATTTTCTGACAACTTTGGCAGATAAAGCTGGATTTATCTCCGGGGCATTTTCACTAACGTTTAATTTCTTCTGTTGTGCAGTGCTGCTTTAAAGAAAGTGGGACTCGATTACAGTATTATAGTATTTCATGATTTAAGGACAATAAACCAAACTCAAATTCCCATTTTGCTAAATGGAGAAATAGATTGGCAACATTTTGTTACAATTTTACAAGTAGGTTTTCATATGTAAAAAGCAAAGGTTCTGTTACATAAATCAAACAATAAAAAGCAGTTCAAAACCCTCATTTTTAAAGTCATACTTGTCTTTTTTTTATATATATTGGGTGACACCTTACATGTACAGTGCTATGTAAATATGTCTGTTTTTATGTATTAGTTATTACAAAGGTCAAGTTTGTCTTTTATATCCTTTCTTTTTTGCAATTTTTCCAACGTTACAAAAGCTCAACACCTTCCTCATTACTGATATTTTCTCTCAAACGTTGACTAGTACAATGTTTCCTCATGAAGTTATTTTAATGCAGAATTAAACTCACGCTCCCACTAATCCGTTCCCCAAATGATATGAATCAAACGACGGTCCCTGAACACATCGGCACCACTTACCGCTCCTCTCTCGAAGTCGTTGTACAGAGGCTTGTCCAGCAGCGTTCTCTCGCTGCACTGCTCCGTGCCCACCAGTGTGATGTACACATAGTCATCGGTTCCTGCAAACCACTGGTTCCCTGTGGCAATAGTCACTGTGTAAGATGGCATGGTGACCACAAACAAATGTCCAAACGTCCTCTGAAGATTCAAACAAAAATCAGCAGCAAAATCTTTGTTCTCTCTCTGGAAAAGCTTTGCCTCAATTTGCGTTCACCGAGGTCGGCTTCTCACTTCTCCCTTCATGTCTTGCACAAACACAAATGTGATATGTAATCGGGCCGAAGAGGGAGGTCCATTCCAATGGAAACTGCAGCCTTTAGATGAAGAGTCCATCCACCTCTAAAACTCCCAAATCTCCCGTGTTATTAAAAAGCTTCTGCAGGCCAGCTCATATTGACAGGAATGTAATACCACCTAAAGTTAAAAAAAAATACTAAAGTTTGTGCCAAAATCAAAGTTAAAATAATCTGGTATTGCTCTGAACCACACTGTGGTGTGAGAAATCCACAGAGTTGGTTAGATGCAGCATGCTGTGCAAATGTGACCGAGTCAGAACAAACAAAAAGCTTTTCAGAGACCAGGAGGAAGTAAGGCGCAAAGAAAACTGCTTTTTGTGACCTGAAACAGTCCCACCTCTGAGCCATTGACAATACTAACACAAACACACACGCACACACTCCATCCACCCAGTGGTCCTAAATGGAAACAAATACAGTGTGAGTACGGTACTATCGGTAATCGTTTCATTATTTAACAAAAATTTTGACTTTTTGGTTTGTTTACTTGCACTTATCTTATGACAGGAATATAAAATGAGTTGTGTTCGCACACATCCACACATTTCATTTCCCAACCAAATTAGTGTGGGACATGGAACAACAGCCGGCAGTGTATTCCAGTTTTAGTCAAATCAATATGCAAATGCACCAGAGAGCCTTTCTGTGCTTTCCTAAATAAAACTGTAACTTTGGCATTGACAGGGATCTGTTGTACGCCTGAAACTCAATGCACTGAAAATACAAAAGAAATAAATCTAAATAATAAGCAAATAAATGATGAATAAATCTTACTTCTAAACTACAAAGCCCTCAACATCCTAGCTTCATCTTATATTATAGATCTTATTGTTCCATATTTTCCTAACAGAGCACTTTGCTCTCTGACTGCAGGCTAACTCGCAGTTCCTCATCTCTTGTGGAACCAACTTCTAGTTTCTGTCCATGAGACTGACATTGTCCAGTTAAGACTGGGCTTAAGACTTTCCTTTTTGATAAATCCTATAGTTAGGGTTGGCGTATTATGCTGCTATAGGCTTAGACTACTAGAGGACAAACTGACCTTATTTTCTTAAATTGTTCAAATTGAATACCGGTAGTTTTCGTTTGATACTACTGTATTTATATCTTAACATGATTTGCGGCCTGCCATTGTGTATCTGTTCCTAACAAACTCAGTCGGTCGAAGCAGATGGCTGCTTGTCCTGAGCCTGGTTCTGCTAAGTTTCTTCCTCATGAGGGAGTTTTTCCTTTCCACTGTCATCTTCATGTTTGCTCAAGATGAGTTTGTGATGAAGTTAAACTCAAAGCAGTCTGCTCCTCAGATAAATAATGTTATTAACCAACGTTTGATACGGCATGCAGGCTGCACAGAGCTCTGCAGAGAGTGGTGAAGGCCGCACAGAAGTCTGTTGGAGTCAGCCCCCCCACCATCACAGACATTTACACCTCCAGATGCAGGAAGAGGGCCACCTGCATCATGAAGGACCCCACTCACCCAGCACACACACTTTTTGCCCTGCTCCCCTCAGGAAAGAGGTTGAGGAGCATTAAATGTAGAACCACTAGACCAGGGGTCTGCAACCTTTACAATCAAAAGAGCCATTTGTTCACTAAATTAAAAGAGTTCAGAGCCGCAACATGCTACAACTGTGGTTATCAACTGGTGGCCCATGGGCCACTTTAGGTTTGTTGGAAGGGGCTTTTGTGGCCACTAGGGGTGACATTATTCATTCAACCTTTATTTAGTCAGGTAAATCTTTTGAACCTCATGGGCTCATTTACGAAAGCGACCTGCAAAAGCGACCTGCAAAAGCGAAAGCGATTATAAAAATATAATAACTAATTTCTATTTTTACAATTTAAGACAAATGAAAAAAACAGATTACCGGTATTTTAAAGGGAGGGCTTGTTAATTAATAAAAACGATGAACTATACAATCCTAGGTAATTATTTCATTGTGGAAAATGAATTAAGTATAAAAATAAAGCATAAAATTAAAGTTTTACTCCTTGTACTTGTTCCAATATTCACATATTTGCTAATGAAATGAAAGAAAAACTGCTAAAACTAGTCGATTTTTGTTGTTTGCATAACAACCAATTCAGTTTTGGTCAAAGCTTGAAAGAGCCACTGCAGAGGGACTAAAGAGCCGCAGGTTGCAGACCCCTGCACTAGACTCAGGAACAGCTTCTACCCTGAGGCTGTAAGACTCATGTTTGGCTGCTGTTGTTACACCATATTGTTTTACATTATTAGTGTTTAGCGTATATCTTAGTTTACATCTTAGATTGTTATATACTGTATCTTTTCTTTTTACACTTTATATTTTTGCAAGTGTTGGGTGTAACTGGGACCCTGAGTACATAATTTTGTTCCACCTCATGTACCACATGTGGCGAGAATGACAATAAACCTACTTGAACTTGATATATATATGGATGTTTCTGTTCAGCGCCCTGAGATGACTTCTGGTGTGACTTGGCGCTATATAAATAAACTGAACTGAATTGAATATAAATACATAAATATAAAAAGCTTGTCAACTTTAAACAAAGTTTAAAAAATTTAAATATAAAGCTTGGCACATGCAGTTTAATTCAAACAGTGCTGATCAAAAACCATATACAGTAAAAGGAAATTTTGAAAATAATAAATCAATACAAAAAGAGATTCTTAAAACAGTTTATCTTCTTTCAGTCACATCTAACAAAAGCTGAACAAACTGTACCACAAGTGGTAAATATGTACTGTACATGTATACATAAATATCAAATTACTCTTCTATTTGTTTACAGTCAGAACGGAGCCAAAATGAACAAAAATCATGTGAACAAAGCAGCACAGCAGATCAATGTTAACAAAGCAAAACACTTTACCAATTAAAGCTGCAAGCAGCATTTAGGCCCTCGCAGCTTAGCGCCGCTCGGACCTTATTGAGGCGACCGCGCGAGCTCCAGCTCGTCCGCTCGGTCGCCATTTCGAAGTCTCTCGTGTCTACTCCGCACCAGGGGTGCACACGCACAATAAATCTGGTTCAGATCGGATGATGTCTCACTGAGATATAACAGTTTGAATAATCTAGGGGGCGCTCTGGAGTCACATGTTAAACCACAATATCAATGTGTCCACAAGGTCTCACTGATGATACACAATAAATCTGGTTCAGATCGGATCTGGTTCAGATCGGATTATGTATCACTGAGATATAACTGTAGTAATAATATAGGGGGCGCTATGGAGTAAAAATTTACATACCATTATCAATGTGTGTCGAAGTGTTCACTGATAAAGCACAATAAATCTTGTGCAGATCGGATAATGTATCACTAAGATATAACTGTAGTAATAATACAGGGGGCGCTATAGAGTAAAAATTTACATACCATTATCAATGTGTGTAGAAGTGTTCACTGATGAATCACAATAAATCTCGTGCAGATCGGATGATGTATCACTAAGATATAACTGTAGTAATAATATAGGGGGCGCTATGGAGTAAAAATTTACATACCATTATCAATGTGTGTCGAAGTGTTCACTGGTAAAGCACAATAAATCTCGTGCAGATTGGATAATGTATCACTGAGATATAACTGTAGTAATAATATAGGGGGCGCTATGGAGTAAAAATTTACATACCATTATCAATGTGTGTAGAAGTGTTCACTGATGAATCACAATAAATCTCGTGCAGATCGGATAATGTATCACTAAGATATAACTGTAGTAATAATATAGGGGGCGCTATGGAGTAAAAATTTACATACCATTATCAATGTGTGTCGAAGTGTTCACTGATAAAGCACAATAAATCTCGTGCAGATCGGATAATGTATCACTGAGATATAACTGTAGTAATAATATAGGGGGCGCTATGGAGTAAAAATTTACATACCATTATCAATGTGTGTAGAAGTGTTCACTGATGAATCACAATAAATCTCGTGCAGATCGGATAATGTATCACTAAGATATAACTGTAGTAATAATATAGGGGGCGCTATGGAGTAAAAATTTACATACCATTATCAATGTGTGTCGAAGTGTTCACTGATAAAGCACAATAAATCTCGTGCAGATCGGATAATGTATCACTAAGATATAACTGTAGTAATAATACAGGGGGCGCTATGGAGTAAAAATTTACATACCATTATCAATGTGTGTAGAAGTGTTCACTGATGAATCACAATAAATCTCGTGCAGATCGGATAATGTATCACTAAGATATAACTGTAGTAATAATATAGGGGGCGCTATAGAGTAAAAATTTACATAACATTATCAATGTGTGTCGAAGTGTTCACTGATAAAGCACAATAAATCTCGTGCAGATCGGATAATGTATCACTGAGATATAACTGTAGTAATAATATAGGGGGCGCTATGGAGTAAAAATTTACATAACATTATCAATGTGTGTCGAAGTGTTCACTGATGATGCACAATAAATCTGGTTCAGATCGGATGATGTATCACTGAGATATAACTATAGAAGTAATGTAGGGGACGCACTTGAGTCAAATGTTAGCCCACCATATCAATGTGTCCACAAGGGCTCACTGATGATGCACAATAAATCTGGTTCAGATCGGATGATGTATCACTGAGATATAACAGTTTGAATAATCTAGGGGGCGCTCTGGAGTCATATGTTAGCCCACCATATCAATGTGTCCACAAGGGCTCACAGATGATGCACAATAAATCTGGTTCAGATCGGATGATGTATCACTGAGATATAACTATAGAAATAATGTAGGGGGCGCACTTGAGTCAAATGTTAGCCCACTAAATCTCGTGCAGATCGGATAATGTATCACTAAGATATAACTGTAGTAATAATATAGGGGGCGCTATGGAGTAAAAATTTACATACCATTATCAATGTGTGTCGAAGTGTTCACTGATAAAGCACAATAAATCTCGTGCAGATCGGATAATGTATCACTAAGATATAACTGTAGTAATAATACAGGGGGCGCTATGGAGTAAAAATTTACATACCATTATGAATGTGTGTAGAAGCGTTCACTGATGAATCATAATAAATCTCGTGCAGATCGGATAATGTATCACTAAGATATAACTGTAGTAATAATATAGGGGGCGCTATGGAGTAAAAAATTACATAACATTATCAATGTGTGTCGAAGTGTTCACTGATAAAGCATAATAAATCTCGTGCAGATCGGATGATGTATCACTGAGATATAACTATAGAAATAATGTAGGGGGCGCACTTGAGTCAAATGTTAGCCCACCATATCAATGTGTCCACAAGGGCTCACTGATGATGCACAATAAATCTGGTTCAGATCGGATGATGTATCACTGAGATACAACAGTTTGAATAATCTAGGGGGCGCTATGGAGGCTATTTGCTAATTAGCATAAACACCTGTTCAAGGGGTGGGTAATGATCGATCATAATGATTTTGGTACTCCTCAGATCAAATCTGTGGAGTTTAGAACCAAACGTATGGTGACGGCGTTACGTCTTACTTCGCCACGTCACCACGCCCACTTGCTCCACCCAAAACGAACAGTGCTGGAAAGCTTGTTACACCAACATGTCTTCGGTGACTGGATACAATGTCACGCTGATTAGGTAACAGGGATCCGATATGGACCGTTCAACGTAAAACTTTACACTTCCTGTTGTCAGGGGGCGTGGCTTAAGTGATGTCATGATTTGACCATACAGTTTTGCAGGGGACCGGATGTGGGTCAATCACTGAAGGTTTGATGTATTAGACAGTTTTCGTGTAAGAGCTGTAAGCGTTTCGTTTTTCATGGCGAGATGTCCAACTTTGAGGTCTGGCCCCGCCCCTTCAGCATGCATGAAAACGCACAGTTTTGATAACATTTGTTCCCCCGTGCCTTATAAAGAAACTGGCCAAGTTTGAATCAAATCGAGCGAAATCCCTAGGAGGAGTTCGTTGAAATGCAGAGGCTGTAAACGGCCAAAAAGGGGTGAAAATTTGGTCATCGTTCCAAAATGGCCGCCTTACCATTTATCGTACAACATTGGTGCCAGAGAGTTTTCTGTGCATCTTGGTGAGTTGGACAAGTGTACCAAATTTCATGATTCTACGTCAAACTAAGGTCAATGCGGAGGGTATTTTGAATATTTCTAGGGGGCGCTCTTGAGCCGTTTCTGTAGCGATTTGCTAATTAGCATAAACACCTGTTCAAGGGGTGGGCAATGATCGATCATACTGATTTTGGTACTCCTCGGATCAAATCTGTGGATTTTAGATCCAAACGTATGGTGATGGCGTTACGTCTTACTTCGCCATGTCGCCACGCCCACTTGCTCCACCCAAAACGAACAGTGCTGGAAAGCTTGTTACACCAACATGTCTTTAGTCACTGGACACAATGTCACGCTGATTAGGTAACACGGGTCCGATATGGACCTTTCAAAGTAAAACTTTACACTTCCTGTTGTCAGGGGGCGTGGCTTAAGTGATGTCATGATTTGACCATACAGTTTTGCAGGGGACCGGATGTGGGTCAATAACTGAAGGTTTGATGTATTAGACTCTTTTCGTGTAAGAGCTGTAAGCGTTTCGTTTTTCATGGCGAGATGTCCAACTTTGACGTCTGGCCCCGCCCCTTCAGCATTCATGAAAACGCACAATTTTGATATTGTTTGTTCCCCTGTGCCTTATGAAGAAACTGGCCAAGTTTGAACCAAATCGAGCGAAATTCATAGGAGGAGTTCGTTCAAATGCGGAGGCTGTAAACGGCCAAAAAGGGGTGAAAATTTGGTCATCGTTCCAAAATGGCCGCCTTACCATTTATTGTACAACATTGGTGCCAGAGGGTTTTCTGTGCATCTTGGTGAGTTGGACAAGTGTACCAAATTTCATGATTCTACGTCAAACTAAGGTCAATGCGGAGGGTATTTTGAAAATTTCTAGGGGGCGCTCTTGAGCCGTTTCTGTGGCAATTTTTGCCACGCCCCCAAAATATGTAATTTTTCACCAGTCCTGACGAGTCCGCCAAATTTGGTGAGTTTTCATATATGATAAAGCCCCCAAAAGGCCACTTCAAGAGGGACTAGAATAAAAATAATAATAAAAATAATAATAATAATAAAAATAATAATAAACACTACAATTACAATAGGTCCTTGCAGCGCTTCGCTGCTTCGGGCCTAATAAACACTACAATTACAATAGGTCCTTGCAGCGCTTCGCTGCTTCGGGCCTAATAAACACTACAAATACAATAGGTCCTTGCAGCGCTTCGCTGCTTCGGGCCTAATTACAACTCATAGTGCCACAATAATTGATAATATTTTCACAAATATAACAAATGGGGATGTGATAGGTGGTATCTTAACGACCGACTTAAGTGATCATTTACCAGTTTTCACAATCTTTAAAAATGATCAAAATATCACAAAAGCAGTCACAACGAAGAAAAAAATCATAAACACATCAAAAAAAGTTTTGGAAAAATTGAAAGAGGATCTGGATAAACAAGACTGGAATGATGTGTATGTTGATGATGCGAACAGAGCATATGATGAGTTTATGAATATCTTGGAAACCCTGTATGTAAAGAATTGTGTGCAAACAAATTACACAAAGAGAAATACGAATGATCAACCATGGATGACAAAAGGGTTAAGAAATGCATGTAAAAAAAAGAATTATTTGTATTCATGTTTCTTGAAATTACGAAGTCAGAGCGCAGAAGAAAAATATAAAAAGTATAAAAATAAATTAGTAGGGATTATAAGGAAACATAAGAAAGAATATTATAGTAAATTATTAGATAAAACTAATGGTGATATGAAAGCAACATGGCGAGTAATGAATGGTGTACTGAAGAATCATAAAGCAAAAACTGGTATTTCAAAATATTTTGTAAAAGACAACGATGAAGTTCATGATGAAAATGAAATTGTTAATGGATTTAATCAATATTTTGTAAATGTTGGATCAAGCCTTGCAGCTAAGATACCAAAAGTAGATAAAAATATGATCCACTCAATTACAGGTTGTGCAAATAGTATTTTCCTAAATGGAACTAACAAAGAGGAAATAATGAATGTAGTAAAACATCTTACAGACAAGAGATCGAAAGACTGGGTGGACATGGATATGATGTTTGTAAAGGACATAATGAGCCATATTATTGAGCCGTTCACATACATATGTAACTTATCATTTTCAACAGGAATTTTTCCAGATAATATGAAAGTAGCTAAGGTCGTTCCTCTTTTTAAAAATGGTGATAAATGTGTATTCAACAATTATAGACCTATATCCTTGTTACCACAGTTTTCAAAAATTCTTGAAAAACTATTTGTGAACAGACTAGACCAATTTATAGATAAACAAAATATTCTAAGCAACAGTCAGTATGGGTTTAGATCAAAAAACTCTACATCAATGGCTCTCATGGAATTAATGGAACAAATAACTACTGCTGTCGATCAAAAACAACATTGTATCAGTATTTTTGTTGATTTAAAAAAAGCATTCGATACTATTGATCACACCATTCTCCTTGAAAAACTGAACAAATATGGTATTAGAGGACCAGCATTACAGTGGGTATCTAGCTACTTAAAAAATAGGAAACAATTTGTACAAATAAATGATGTAAGATCTGACCTCTGTAATATCACATGTGGAGTTCCCCAAGGCTCTGTACTTGGACCAAAGCTTTTTATTTTATATGTGAATGACTTGGTAAATGTGTCAGGACTCCTTAAATGTGTACTTTTCGCTGATGATACCACTTTTTTCTGTTCAGGTGAAGATATAGAACAAATGTTAGAATTGATAAAGACAGAATTTGTCAAGATACAAACTTGGTTTAAAATAAATAAATTATCATTAAATCTAGAAAAAACTAATTACATGATATTCGGTAATAAAAAGAAAACTGTTGATGTTCCACTCAAAATTGAGGATGTTGAGATTTGTAGAGTGAATGAGGTGAAGTTTTTGGGTGTTATCATTGATGACAAACTGACATGGAAACAACACATAAATTCTGTAAGAATAAAAATAGCTAGATCGATAGCAGTACTGTACAAAGTCAGAGACCTATTAAATGATAAAGCTCTGTATTTATTGTATAACACAATCATTGTTCCACACTTAATCTATTGTATTGATGTTTGGGGGAAAGCGTGTAAAACAATCACAAAGCCTATTTTTGTATTACAGAAAAGAGCTGTAAGAATTATCACTAGAAAGCATTACCGTCATCCATCAAGTACATTATTTTATCAACTGAAGTTATTGAAGTTCCATGATTTGGTAGACTATAATATTTTATCAGTTATGTATAGAGCTCAAAATAATGCATTACCTTTAAATATCCAAATGCACTTTGTTAAAAGACAAAGTTGTTATAATCTTAAGGGGACAGAGTTGTTTGTAAAACCACAATTCAGAACTAGTTTGAAGGGACGTTCTACCTCAATCCAGGGAATTAGATTATGGAATGGCTTGGAGAATGTAGTTAAAAATGCCAAGTCAATGTTTACATTTAAAAAAATGATCAAAACAAATGTGTTAAAAAAATATGTGTGAAATAGCGTAATGTGTATTGTATTAGTTAAAAAATTAGAAAGAGTTAGTCATTTTGTACTGTTAGTTAGAAAATTAAAAAGAGTTAGTAATTTTGTACTGTTGGTTGAAGAATATTATTGTTTAACCTGACTGTTGGAAAAAGTTGGTTGAAGATTATTATTGTTTACATGGTTTGACTACTGTTGTTTAATCTGATTGTTGGAGATAAGGGGCAGATATAATAAGATTTATTCTTCTTTCTGCCACCTTTCATTTTTTTACATTTTGTACACTATCATTATGAGATTGCCTTGTATTGTTTCTTTTGTAAAAAAATGAACAAATTTAATAAACATAAACATAAACGTCTGCAACAGAAGCCTCAAATTCTGAAAAGCGTACATTTAGTGTTTTACTTGTCTTAATGTCTCAATGTAATGCAAACATGTCAATGGTTCATGCTGCTTCATTTATTTCATTTACCTGACTGATTTTATTTATCGTCTTTACTGTATGTAAAAATCATTTA
>JBBPBX010005716.1:0-19740 GCA_038048925.1 Garcialebias charrua | reverse complement strand
TATATATATACAGCTAACCCCCTTCTTTTGATTTTGTTGTCTTTCCCATAATACTTAGCAGTATTTTAGTTTTGAAAACTAAAAAAACGCTAAGCATGATGGGAAATACAACATAGCCACTGCCTTACTGGTATGGAGTGGCTGGCTGCGTCTCAATTCAGGGGCTGCGTCCTCATGAGGACCCAGCCTAGCTGGGCCGAGTAGGCCACGCACTCACAAGACCGGGTGGGCTGAGCGAAACTGCTGAAATGGGACGGTCTAGCCTTCAGGTTTGCCGGCCTTGAAGTGGGTGGGAAGTTCTTGTGTGCCGCTTGGTGTGTGTGGAAAGAGAAGGGACACTGCTAAAATATATTAGTTAGCTGAATACATGTGTTTCTGAGTTTACTGTTTGTTAAGAACTGATTACAAATCAGCTTATAAGGGGCGATCTGTTAAAACCCAGAGTGGACCTATGAAATGCAAGTTGTCCAGTAGCTCAATTGGTAAAGCATCCTGTGATTGGTGCAGAGATACTTTTCTCGAAGCTGGTTCAAATCTCACTCGGTACGGTTAAAACTTATTTTACGTTTGTCTTTTATAGGATAAAAAAATGAGGACTGAGATTAAAAGGAAGGAGTTTGTGAAACTCCTTCTTTTTTTTATCCAATAAAAGACAAACGTAAAATA
The DNA here is from genome assembly GCA_038048925.1 of Garcialebias charrua. Taxonomy (NCBI): domain Eukaryota; kingdom Metazoa; phylum Chordata; class Actinopteri; order Cyprinodontiformes; family Rivulidae; genus Garcialebias; species Garcialebias charrua. The sequence goes on along the minus strand of JBBPBX010005716.1, from coordinate 19,074 downwards.
AGTTTTAACCGTACCGAGTGAGATTCGAACCAGCTTCGAGAAAAGCATCTCTGCACCAATCGCAGGTTGATTTACCAACTGAGCTACTGGACAAGTTGCATTTGTAGGTCCACCTTGGATTTTAAAAGATTGCCCCTCAGAAAATCTTTGCTACGCACGTGTAAAATAATCTGATTTGTAATCAGTTCTTCAAAAACAGTAAACTCAGAAACACTAATATACTGTATATTCAGCTAACACATTTTTTTAGTCATTTCTGTAGTAAAATTTTAACGAGATATATTTGAGCTGAGGTTGTTTGAGATGACTAAATAAAGGTTGAATGAATATTCGCGCTGAGGTTGTTGTCAGCAGCCCCGACCCTGCACGCAGAAAGTCCCACCCCCCGCGAAATCTCTGCTGGCGCTATGAATTCTGGGATCGCCTCCGTCTTGAAGGTTCCACGGATGCATCCTTCGATTTCGGCAAGAAGTAGGCCGCATTCCTCGGCCGCATGAGGAGGAGTCTTCGAATTAATTGGGACAGTCCTCCGCGCGGGGCAATGACGTATGCGGCCGACAAATGCGCACTCATGAGGATGCAGCCCCTGAATTGAGACACAGCCGCTGTGTTGTATTTCCCATCATGCTTAGCATTTTTTTAGGTTTTCCAACTGAACCATGAGTAAGAAGGACATGTGGGGTTAAGACATGCCTCCTGTTAGCTGCTAAAATTTGTGAGGTTCGGCTCAGAGAGTCTTCATTGGATGTCTCACACCACGTTGAAATAAATAATCTCAGTTCAAAATCTTCATTATACACAGTCGTGTACTTGAACGGTATCGGATCGAAAAGTATCGGTATCGATCGATACCATTTTCAAAGTATCAGTATTGGATCGGAAGTGAGAAATGTGGGTCGGTGCATCCCTAGTATTACCCCTTCCAAACAGGTAAATGTTCATTAAAAGAGCTGGTCATGATCATCACCATTGTAATAATGTTAATAATTCAGAGGTGATGAAAGCTTGTTTTATTTTGTCCACTGTTCCATTTTCTGGCCCAATGTTTCACAAAACACTGTACGCCAGGCCTGAGATGGCATCTGGCCTCAGTGTGACTTCTGAATGGACCAAGGCGACTAGGGGAGTCGAAGTTAACCCACTCCCGAGGCGCCTTCGAGACACAAAGTGAGGTAGTAACAGAGGCGAAACGGTCAACACGTGAAAAGGTGAACTGGCTTTGAGGCTGAACAATGTGATAGTGACCACATCTGGATTGTGCAAAAAAAAAGGGGGGGAAAAAGACGATTTTGAGATTAAACTAGATAAAAAGCAGTGTAAATGTTTACTGCTGAAGGATTTCTGCTGAAAGCAGCTGAATAGGAAAATAAAAGCTGAAACCAGCAGAAAAAGAGTTGAAATGTACCAGTACAAGCAGAAATAAGCAGAGAGACTGAATGGATTATAAAATTAAACAACAACAACAACAACAAAACTGAAATGAGCAGAAAAAGCAAAATTTTGAAAAAGTGTGTAGCTGAAAAGGCTAAAAAAAAGGCTGAAGATAGCAAAGAAGGGCTATAATTAATAGGAAATACCTAAAAAGTAGATGGAAAAATCATAAAAAAGCTGATAATAGAAACTGCATGAAGATGAAACAGATTAACAGCTGAAATGAGCAGTAACTGTTTCAAACAGCTCAAAAAGTTTGAAGCATGTGAAGAGAGCTCCATTCAGGGGCGGAGTGGGACAACTTTTCAGCCCGGGAGTTTAATGGCCAAGAGTGGCCCATTTTTTCACATTTTAAAAATATTAGGCAAAAATGTAGCCTATAATTTTTTTTAATTGCAATACAATCAACGACTTTTTTTTAGTTATAATTTTTTGTTACATTTTGTTACAATTCAGCAAATCAGGTGGGGGGAAAAATCTAAATTAGTTGACTTAAAAAACAGAAAAAGATAAGTCAATTCTTTGTTGCTCTTTCCATATCAGACTCAAAGATTACTGAAAAACTCAAAACATAATTTTGTTGGCTTGAACGTTGGCCAGCTGTCATGAGAAGTTTGCACTAAATACAGTGACAAAAAGATAAACCATAAAACTATTTTACATTTAAAATATTAAATTTGAGGCCAGATAAAATGTCAATGAGACCAGATTTGGCCCATGGGCCTCGAGTTTGACATGTGATCTACAGCATCAGTAAGCGCCTAAGAAGTGCACTAGTTTCTGCCACCATATTTGTTACTTTGTCAATGGACATAAGAAGTTCTTTCTCTGTGGACATCAGCATAAATGCCTCCAAATGCTCCTGGTTAAGTGTGCTTCGTAGTCTATTCTTGATGAACTTGAGAGAGAAGCTTCTTTCACATGCAACCTGAGACAACAAAAGGGTCAACAAATATTTGTATGCAAGCCCTATAACTGGGTAGGCATCTGTGAAAAGGTTATACTGTGTCACTATAAGGTATACACAGATAACCCACTTTCTGCAAGAAGAACAAGCCCTGCTTTCAAGTTCAATCTCTGGTTCAACCCTGTTCCATCTCAGTACCTATCCTGACAGTGGACTCTTCCAGAGGGAACTTTTTGAACCTATCTCACTGGGATGCTAGACTGGACAGCTCTGTGTGTGTAAAGTACTCACTGTGGCTCTCTCATCAAATCTAAGCAGATTTTTGCTTATTTCTTGAAGTGCTGAGCTCTTGAGTCCTTTAAGCCTCATCTCTGAAAAGTTTTTAGGGTCAAGACAAACAAAATCAGAGACAAGTTTGGCATTGGTTGCAATATGTATGCATATGCATGAGTTTATTTTTATTTGTCTATTAAATGTGTTGCTTTAACATTTTTCTGTCTCCTGTTTTCACTTCACCTCATGCATTTCTGCCTCATTATGTAAATAAGGACTTGTGTGAAAAATAAAAAAATACTTAAATTTAATTACATAACACAAGTCATCTAAGAGTAAAAGTAAAAACAAATATATATATATAGGCCTACCGGTATTTTAAGCACAGTAAAATGTAAAATTATGAATTAAAATATATAATTTGTTGGAACTAAGCTGGAAGAAAAAAACATGATGGTCAATTAGTTTTTAAAACATGAGATAAAGTTCTAAAAAAGCTAAGTCTGGTCCTCTGGACATTCAAGAAACAAAACAAAACAAAGCAAAAAATGTCCAGAGGACCAGACTTAGCTTTTTTAGATTTTTCTACCTGGATTATTGAGCATGCATCAGGGTATGAGATAAAGTTCTCTTTTAATTTAAATTGTCCTTTGACGTTTATTTATTTATTGGTCAATTTATATAGTTCTGCTTTTATTTTTAATTAAGCTATGTCCGTTTAGGTCCCACTTGACTTTCATGCATGTTTAGTGACATAGTATAACGTTGTGACATTAGCTTAATTTATTATGCTAGTTTTTAATTTATATCATTACCTGTTGCTTCTTCTGTCTGTCTCTTTGAAAAAATGTCTGTAAGCTTTGCACGTTTGGCAGCTTCCTCCTGTAACACCTTTCTTTTCTTCAACCTGACTTTTTCAGCTCCACCTGGCCTCTTCCTATCCATTTTTATTGCTAATTAGCAGTTTGGACTCCGCGCTGCTCCATCACCTGATGTTTTGGAAAATACGTGCTTCCCTCCTGGGTTGGACTCAACCAACGGTGAACTTTCAGGGGTGTTTTTTATCAAATGGTAGCTCCCAAGCTGCCGGCCCAGTGCAGCGCAGCCTCTTAAAGGGATCAGCGCTTTCAGAGGCTGCAGGCTGCAGTCTCTTAAAGTGATCAGCGCTCCCTCCCTTTAAGAGGCTGCAGCCTGCAGCCTAAAAGCAGGGACAAGTCGATTTTGAGCAGATTTATTCAACCGTCATCATTTTCCCCGTGGTCTATCGGCCCATTCATGACGCGGCCCATCGGGATTTCTCCCGAATCTCCCGATGGCCACTCCGCCCTTGGCTCCATTCATTTTCAAGGAGGAAAACATGGCTAAGCTAAATGTTTCAAACGTAAAAACTGCACAAATACAAAGTCAGAGGAATGTCCTGAATGGGCTGAATATTTTGATTCATGAATTGTTGAAACAACAAAGATTTTGGGAATTAGTTATGTGCTGAAAATGTACAAAAGAAAAATGGATCTATACTTCAGTTATTGAACAGCATGAGGTAAATATTCATTGTTATGCTGATGATACATTTGTCCATGAAACCCAATGAATCCAATCAGTTACTTAGACTACTGTACAAGCATGTCTTAAAGACATAAAAACCTGGATGACCCTTAATTTTCTGCTTTTGAACACAGACAAGACTGAGGCTTTAGTTTTTGGACCTGAGCATCTTATAGGAATGAATTTTCCAGTCTCTCACCCTCCTTAGATCACATTCACAAAGATGGCCTCCTTTACTCCTCTCTCAAACCATTGTTCCTCTCTATCAAGGATGTGAACATCTTCATCCCTGAAAGAGTGACCGCTGGCCTGGAGATGAGTGTAGACCGCAGAGTCCTGACCTGATGATGTTGATCTTCTGTGCTGGGCCATCCTTTTGGCCAGTGGCTGTTTAGTTTCCCCGATATAAGACTGATCACAGCCCTCCTGACACTGAACAGCATACACAATATTACTCTGTTTGTGCCGGGGGACTGGATCTTTGGGATGAACCAGTCTTTGCCGTAATGTATTTTGGGGTTTAAAAGCCACTGGGACGTTGTGTTTAGAAAATAAACGTCTCTGAAAGTCCTGCAACATACGGAATGACCACTGGTCTGGGTCTGGGTTCCTTCTTTTCACCTGATGGCTGGCTGGAGTCCTGTTTGGTGGTTCCTAGAGTTTCCAAAAGCAAAATGGGAGGAAGATCTTTCAGTTCTCAGGTATATGCCTCTTGTGGAACCAACTTCCAGTTTCTGTCCATGAGCTGACACATTGTCCAGTTTTAAAGGGGACCACAGATGAAAATTTTCACTTTTTAACGTTTTTTTTTTACTCAACTTTGGTTATGTACTTCTTAAAAAAACAGTCCTAGGGCCAAAAAAATGCACCCAGTGGTATATTTACTCTAAGTATATTTATTTTTCAGTGATATAAATGTCTCGTTTTCAAATCCTAAACCCACCCCAACCTGAGTCCAGCCCCTCACCTAGCAACCCCTGGTGATGCTCCACCCACTTCAGTATAAAAGACGTCACGGTTGTTTTTCCTGAGTTCATGTCAGCACAATGGCTCCTAGAGTTCGATGTTTCGTTGTTGTTAAAATGCAGTACAGCTAATAACTAATTATCTATCAACGAAAAAACTTATTTACGGGCTCTTAAATCAACCGGACGACTGCTCACGGACCATATCCGGTCCGCGCCGGATGTGGTCCGTGAAAAAAGTGGTCCCCGCTAGAGAGAGCGTGTATAGCAGTTAGCAGCCAGTGTGTTACTCTGCAGCCTTATTGCTTGTTTTCAAAGAGTCAGACAAAGAGTTTTTAACATGGAGGGTGAACTTATGGATGTTTCTCAGCAGCCTACGCGACGCGTCAGCGCCTCATTTGCCCTGCCCAAAATGGCGTCTGCCTCTGGGTCTGACTCAGGGTCCCCTTTGGAGGGCGGAGTTAATGTAAACAGATTTTTGAAGGGCGTGGCCTTATCATAAACAGCTCGTTCAGAACGGAAGTCAGAAAAGGCAGAACTAGAAAGGGGATATTTTATTATCTAAGAATTATTTTGTGCATTAAATTGAATGAACATGGTCTGGATAGCCCACAGACATATAAAATTTTATAAAACCAATATTTGGTCCCCTTTAAGACTGGGACTAAGACTTTTCTTTTTGACAAATCTTATAGTTAGGGTTGGCTTGTGTTTCCTGAGCTGTCCCTTACTGCAGGAGGAACATTTGAGCACATTTCCTCACTCTGCTGCTGTCTACTGGCTCTACTGGGGACTGGCAGCTGTGGCTGAGTGGTTATTTTTTAATTTATTAATTTATTTTATTGACCATTTATTTATCCAGGTAGTCTCATTGAGCCACGATAACTCATTTTCAAGAGAGACCTGTTTAGGGAGCAGATGGTGGGGGTTAAGGGCCTTGCTCAGGGGCCCAGAGTGAGGTGAATGAGGGTGGAGGCAGGTGTGGGTGTTTCACTTTTTCCACCCACATTTTGATGTTGTCAGTACCGGGGCTTGAACCGGCGATCTTCCGATCACAGGCCCACCGTCTCTAACTTCTGCGCTACCACTCCCCTCCAACGTTATTCTCCAGTGGGAGAGTTGGGGGTTCGATTCCACCAGCAGTCACATGTTGAAGTGTCCCTGGGCAAGACATTGAACCCTTGTTGCCTCTGATGTGTGTCCCATCAGTGTATGAATGTGATCTAAAGCTCTGATTAGTAGAGTGCTGTATGAATGGGTAAATGAGGCACAGGCTGTTTTATATTGTGTAAAGAGCTTTGAGTATCTTGATAAGATAGAAAAACACTATATTATAAGTACAGTCCATTACCATTTACTCTACATGTCTGTGTTTGTAATTATTTCCATCTTAACATGTTTTTTTGTCTTTCCTCCTGTAAAAAGTTCATCTGGACCTGTCATTCTGTGTTTGTCTCTCCTTTCTGTCCTCTCAACCTGCTGGTCAAAGCAGATGGACACTTGTCCTGAGCCTGGTTCTGCTGGAGGTTTCTTCCTGTTAAAATGAGTTTTTTCTTTCCACTGTCTCCTTTGTGTTTGCTCAGGTTGGGAGACTGTGACGAAGTGAAGATTCAACACAATCTGCTGCTTCCTTATATATATATATATATTTTTTTTTTTTTAATTAATGGTATTTTTTTAATGTACTGTATGTGAATGTTTCTGTTCAGTGCCCTGAGACAACTTCTGTTGTGACTTGGAGCTATAGACATGAACTGAATTGAATGGAATTTAATCTCAACTGAGAAAATTATTTAGAAACATTCAGAAAATAATCACCTTATTTAAGTTAATATATATTTTTAAATGAGCTGTACAAATACAAACTGATGGAAGGAGAAAATACATTTTACATTTTGGGTGGATCATGTTGGCTGAATTTCACAAGATAATAATTTTGTCCTGAATGTTTTAATGTTTCTTGAGGATGAAGAACATTTTGTTTTACCCATGTCAGTTTGCTAGTAAAATATCTCATTAAAGCTGCTATATGTAACTTTTCTAACAATATATTTTTAACATATTTCTTCACTCTGTCACTAGACTGATGTTAGAGAGGTAATCTCTGAAAAAAACTTAAAAAAAATATTGTCCCCTTGCTTCTCCAGGTGGTAAATAGGCATTTCTAAAAAGAAAAAGTGACCCGCCATTAACCAGCCAATAAAAACAGAGTTTGTAACCAGCCAATAAAAACAGAGCTTGAATTTGAATCAGCCAATAAAAACAGAGCTTGAATTTGAATTTCAGCAGACCATGGGAGAGCAGAGCCATATATGGCTCTGAGGGGGAGGGATCACAATGCTTTGCCTGTTGAAATTTTTTCTAAGTGCTGCAGTTCTACAGAAACTGCAGACTGAACCTTTAACCAATGCATGGATATCCAAACTGATTAATGTTTGGAGTGATCTTAGCCAACCCCAAAATGGCTACCACTCAGCCATGTTTACAGATGTTGAGCTAAAATGATGTGTGGCTGAATGTCGTTCTCAACATTTACCCTGTTTAAAACGTCAGCAACAGCCACTGGAGTGATCTCTGTCTGTTAGCAAAACATCTGCTACAATTCTCTTCAGGTTCTTTGGTCTGACACATACTGTAAATGCACAAGTGGTGAAGTATCTGTCAGCAGAATGCACTTATGTTAAAATGAGATGCTGACTGACCAGTGAATTAGAGCTCATGACTCACAGAAACTCAAATTTAAAACAAATCAATGATGCTTAAAGATGGATGTTTTGAACTTTAGCTGGAAAAGACAACTAGTGATGAACAAGTAAACATCAAAGCTCCTTGAAGGTCTGCAGGTTTAAAGATGGCCGCCACTGCTGTTCATCTCCATGTAGACGTCTCCTACAGTGTGAAACAAAGAAATCAAATAAAACCCCGTAATGGCTGTCTGGGTGTTTGTGCGTGATGTTATCTTTTTTAATGGAACATTTGAACCAGGAGGAGCTCCTGCCTGGACGTGTCGTACCTTGGAGGAAGCTGTTTGGTACCCGTGTTCGGTGCAGTGGCTCAGTGAGGGGGGGCATACCGACGTTGGAGGCTGCGGTGCTTCTGTAATGGCCGATCAGTAACTCCAGGGTTTGAAATCTCAGCAGCCTGTCCCTCAAATCCTGTTGAACACACACAGGGGAGCAGTGTTGGTCATCTGTGTGTGTGTGTGTGTGTGACGTGAGATCTGACGTTCACGCACCTGGAGGAACCATCCATCAGCGCAGTGCTCAAGCCTGTAGGTGTGCACGTACGGTGCTTTCCTGTCAAACCCAGACATTTAAATTAATTCCTCTGAAATGGATACGCAAATCGAAACAAAAGTGTGTGTGTGTGTGTGTGTGTGTGTTTTCTTGTTTATGTTACGTTGTGAGGCCCATTTTTCTGAGTTATACCAAATTGTGAAGACCAACTGCTTCTTATGGGGCCCAAAGCCCGGGCCCCTTAAAGGTGCAGTCTGTAAGTTTTCTAACAATATATTTTTAACATATCTCTTCACTCTGTCATTATCTTCTGACAGACTGATGTTAGACAAAGTAATCTTTGAAAAAACTATAGTCTTTGCTTCTCCAGGTGTTACTAAAAGCATTTCTAAAAACCCACAGTGACCCGCCGTTAACCAGCCAATAAAAACAGAGCTTCTCACTTCTCACGCTCCTAACCCACGCCCCCGCCTGTCCCAGCCCCAGCGGCCGCGCACGTTCTCGTTCAAAGGATTGCAAAGCGATGCAAAACTGTTTTGTATGTGACACAAATGTATTAAATTCCCCTTCTTCATCCCTGATCTGGACTTTTCTTTTGTTTTTTTGCCAAAAGTCAAGTGATCGCTTCCTCCTCCGCTGACTCCATGACTGAAACAATGAGGAAATGAATGAATTTGTCACGAGCGAATTAAACTCGGGTTCAACGTGGCTGCGCGAGGCTCTGCAGATTTGCTGGTGTTCTGGTGTGCTGGACCAGCGCTCCATGTTTTTATTTTATTTTTTAGAACGTTTTATTAACATATAAACACAGAACTTCGCAGCGGCTGCGACAGGACATGCAGTGGAGGCGGAGCTAAGGAGGCTGAGCAGAATTTCAGCTAGAGCAAGGGGGAGCAGAGCCATATATGGCTCTGAGGGGGAGGGACCAGAATGCTTTCCCTGTTGAAAATTGTTCTAAGTGCTGCGTTCTACAGAAACTTACAGGCTGCACCTTTAAGAAGAAGTCCCGTTGGTGGGTTAGGTTTAGGACTAAGGTGTGAATTGAGGATGTGTTAAGTTTAGGGTAAAGGTCAAGGTTAGGCTATAGAAATGAAAGAAAAATGAATGGAAGTCAATGCAATGGCCCCACAAAGATAGAAAAACAAACCGGTGTGTGCGTGTGTGTGCGCGTGCGTGTGTGTGTGTGTGTGCGTGCGTGTGTGTTTGTGTGTATGTGTGTGTGTTAGGCGAGGATGAGTCAAAAGTCAAAGTCAAAGTCAACTTTATTGTCAGATCTGCAATATGTACAGTGCAGGACATACACAGGACCGAAATTGCGTTTCTCTCAGTCCCTCGGTGCAACAGTAAACATCTAAACATTGAAACACTGAAACATATAATAATAGACATAAGCATAAAATAGTAAAACTAACACTGTCCTGAGTTTTTTGCATAGTGGTATAAGAGTATGAAAATTTACACCAACTCTAAAACTAAAACATTAAACATTTAATGAACATAATATTGTCCTGAGTTTTTGCATACTAGTATAAAAAAAGAGTATAAAAAGTATAACTAAAATAAACTAAAGGTTTCTAGCATTGACATTTGCAAAGTGGCAAAGCAGCGTATGAGTCAATGTACACAGTATATGTATGAGGTAGTAGTTGATGTTGTTGTAGAGGCAAAAAGTGGCATATGCAGTAAGGCACATTGGGCATCCCTAAATAAGACCGTTCAGAGCACACTGTATATGTACCAGCAGTGGTGTAGATATTAGAGTAGTGTAAATAAATGTAAACAGTAGTAATTACATGTAAGCAGTAGTAATAAAAGTAAACAGTATTAATAAATGTAAACAGAGAATGTAAACAGTATTATGATTATAGGCAGTGATGTAATACAGACATTAGTGCAAGTATGAGAAGTAGTGCAAACTGTATGAGCACATGACCGAGAGTTTAGTGAATAACCCGTTTGATGACACAGAGTCTAGTGTTAAAAACTTTGTGTTGAGTGATAATATGTGAGAAAGTTTTAGTGTTAAGGCAGTTCAAATGGGAGGGGAGGCAGAGCAGGCAGAGTGTTTAGCATTCTGACTGCCTGATGAACAGAGCTGTCTCTCAGTCTGCTGGTTCGAGCCTGGAGACTCCTCAGTCTCCTCCCTGATGGCAGCAGTCTGAAGCAGCTGTGTAGTGGGTGTGTGGGATCACCTGCCATGCGGTGGGCTTTCCGAGTGAGGCGTTTGCTGTGTAAGTCCTGCAGTGAGGGCAAGGAGGTGCCCACGATCTTCTCAGCTGCTCTCACAATGCGCTGGAGGCTCTTGCGGCATGATGCAGTACATGCACCAAACCACACAGTGATGCAGCTGGTCAGGACACTTTCTATGGCACCTCTGTAGAAGGTGCTCATGATGGGGGTTGAAGCTCCAGCCCTTTTCAGCTTGCGGAGAAAGTAGAGACGCTGGTGAGCCTTCTTTGCCAGTGCTGCAGTGTTCCTGCTCCAGGACAGGTCCTTTGAGACGTGCACTCCCAGGAACTTGGTGCTGTCTACTCTCTCCACTGCGGTGCTGTTGATGGTCAGAGGGGGATGTTGGGCATCCCTCTTCCTGAAGTCCACAACAATCTCCTTTGTCTTCTCCACGTTGAGAGTGAGATTGTTGTGTCCGCACCACAAGGCCAGGCGGCTCACCTCGTTCCTGTAGTCCGTCTCATCGTTGTTGCTGATGAGACCTACCACTGTTGTGTCGTCCGCAAACTTGATGAAGTGGTTGGAGCTGTACGATGGTGTGCAGTCGTGTGTTAGCAGGGTGAATAGAAGGGGGCTCAGCACACATCCTTGTGGGGCCCCTGTGTTCAATGTGATGGTGCTAGATGTGTTACTCCCGATCCGTACTGTCTGTGGTCTCCCGGTCAGGAAGTCTAGCAGCCAGTTACACATTGAGGTGTTCAGCCCCAGACTGTCCAGTTTAAGGATGAGCTGTTGGGGGATGATGGTGTTAAATGCCGAGCTGAAGTCGATGAACAACATTCTAACATAGGAGTCCTTCGTGTCCAGATGTGTGAGAGCTGTGTGAAGGGCAGAGGAGATGGCATCGTCGGTTGAGCGATTAGGTCGGTATGCAAATTGGAAGGGATCCAGGGAGTCAGGGAGGACAGATGTGATGCTTTTCATGACTAGCCGTTCAAAGCACTTCATCAGGATGGGGGTGAGTGCTACTGGGCGATAGTCATTGAGGCATGCGGGCGTTGCCTTCTTTGGGACAGGGATGATGGTGGTGGCTTTGAAACAGGTGGGGACGATGGCCTGGCTCAGTGAGATGTTAAAGATGTCCGTGAAGACCGCTGCGAGTTCCCCTGCACAGTCCTTCAGCACACGACCAGGTATGTTGTCAGGACCAGAGGCCTTCCGGGCGTTAATCTTTATGAATGATCGCCTTACGCTGTCTGAGGACAGCGTCAGCACCTGGCCATCAGGAGAGGGGGGGAGTTTATGTGCTGGTGTGCTGTTACTTGCCTCGAACCGAGCAAAGAACTCATTCAGTTCATTCAGCGCAGAGGCTGAGCTGTCACAGGTCTGGGGGGGTGGTTTGTAGTTTGTGATGGTCTGTATTCCCTGCCACAGACTGCGTGTATCCCTGCTGTCCTTGAAACGGTGAGCTATTTTCCCAGAATACTGCTTCTTTGCCTTTCTGATGCCCCGGTCCAGGTTGTTTCTGGCTGCCCTCAGGCCCACCTGATCTCCCGCTTTGAAGGCAGCATTCCTGGCTCTCAGGAGTCTGTAAACCTCAGCTGTCAGCCATGGCTTCTGGTTAGCCCGAACAGTGATGGTTTTAAGGTTGGTTACATCATCAATGCACTTGGTGATGTATGAACATACAGTGTCTGAGTACTCCTGGAGACATGTGGTGTTGTTTGTGGTAGCAGCTTCTTTGAACATACTCCAATCTGTGGTGTCAAAACAGTCCTGGAGTGCCTCTGAAGACCCCTCTGGCCACACTCGTATCTGCTTGCGGACTGGTTTTGTGACTTTCACCAGTGGCCTGTATGCTGGCTTTAGCATAACACAGATATGGTCAGAAGCACCAATGTGGGGGAGGGGGATGGCTCTGTAGGAATTTTTCATGGTGGTGTAAACCTGGTCCAGGGTGTTGTTTCCTCTTGTTGCAAAGTTTATGTTTCTGTATGTTTTTGGAAGAACACTCTTTAAATCTGCATGGTTGAAATCACCAGCCGTGATGAGAAAAGCATCAGGATGGGCTGTTTGTTGCTCACTGATGTGCAGATATAGTTCATTTAGTGCCTCACCTCTATCTTTGCTGTTGGAGCTTGGGGGGATATATACAGCAACAATCAAAACAGCTGTAAACTCCCTCGGTAAAAAGAACGGTCTGCATTTAATAGTCATGAACTCCACTAAATGTGAGCAGTGTTTGTAGACCACAGCAGCATCACGACACCATGCGTTGTTGATGTAAACACAGAGCCCCCCTCCCCTTTTCTTACCTCCCTCGAGGGTTCGGTCCGCTCTGTAGCATGTTAGCTGCTCCAGCTGAATAGCATGGTCCAGAACGTTGTTGTTGAGCCACGTTTCCGTGAATACAAACACACAGCAGTCTCTCACAGTCTTTTGTGTCGTTCGCAGCAGGCGTATATAATCCAATTTGTTGTCCAAGGAGCGCACGTTAGCCAGAACCATGGATGGAATAGCCGGCCTGTGTGGGCTAGCTGCTAGCCTCGCTCTGATCCCTCCGCGTTTACCCCGCTTCTGTTTCCTGTCACGCCGCTTGTGGCGTTTCCATGGCGGGCGCGGTGAAGCGTCACGCCGCTTGTGGTACTTCCACGGCGGGCGCGATGGAGGGAAGGTCCGGGCTGGCTTCCAGAGCAGCTCGCAGTCACGAAGCTGATGTAACTCCACCTCGAGCTCATGTAGCTTCTCCTGGAGTTCGCTGTTTATTCCCAAATGAGCGGTTTTTCCGACATCAAGCAGGAATTCACGGCTATACTTGCGTTCTTGAACACGTAGACAAGACAAAGACGTGCCGGCAAATTGCGGCGTGCAGGACAAGACAGACGAAAGCACCGTGTTGCTGGGAGAGAGAGAAGCCGCAACGTTTGCACGCGCCGCCATGTTGGAAGTCTTTTCAGTCAGTCATTTCTATCTCTCTTGATCTGAAAGCAGACCTCAGTTCTTTACAAAGACAACTCTTTCTCAAGAACTTGACGACACAAGAAGCAAAAAGTCTTTGACCTTTCAGCTGATGGTTTGTTTGATGCATTTTTCCTTGAGTTTGTCAAATACGTGTAAGTGCTTTTTAAAAATTATATTTTGTCCCATGTTCAGATTTTTTTATTTTATTTTAATGTTAACTTCAAATCTTGTGTTTGATGTCTCTGATGTCTACTTTTTAAACTATCTAACCTTAACAGAATTTTAGCATGCAAACTCATTATTTTCAGCCTGTACACATTTTTTTTACAGTTTATACATTGAAATGACTTGTTTGACCCAGTCGGTTTCTCTGTCCAGCATGCATCGTGCTCACATCCAAACTCTCATTGACTTCCATAATTTTTGAGCTCAGAATGTTTGTGTTAACTTCTTGCATCTCTATCACATTAAAAACCAACCTGTAACAGACTATTCTGACACTTTTTATTACGTCCTGCAGAAGTTGCACACTGGCTCCTTGTTTGAGGCTTAATTTCTGTTGCTTTTCTGTCTGCCAGTTTAATTAGGAGTAATACTTTCACTGAGCTGCATCTGCTACTTTGTAACTAGTTTATTATCAGCATATCCAGGGGAGCCTCCAAAATGTCTCAAAGTGTTTGCAAGGATTCCAAGTCCCCTCACATGGCTCACAGTCTTGCTAATTCAATTTTGTCCAGTAATAAAGGTTAAAAAACAGCCACTAAGGGACACAAGCCAGTGTATCTCTTGTGCTGGTCCCAAGACTGGTTAAATGTGAGGGTTGTGTCAGGAAGGGCATTTGACATAAAACACTTTTTCCAAAGATAATGTGAGCTCATCTAAGTGACACCGTACTGGATCAGTCGAGGAATTCGTACATACGACACACCCGATTATAAAATTCACTGTCCATTTTTGAGAAAATTAAAGTGCCTTATAGTCCGAAAAACACGGTACTTGGTGTGTCATCTGGACAGAGAATGGATGATAAGGAAACCTGGTGGTGGAATAGTGAAGTGCAGGACGCCGTTCAAAGAAAGAGGTTAGCCAAGAAGAAATATGACAGTGAGGGGACTGAAGAGAGGAGACATGAATATAAGGAGATGGGACATAGAGCAAAGAGGGAGGGAGGTAAGGCAAAGTGGAAGGCCTATGAGTTGTATGGGAGACTGGACACTAAAGAGAGCGAGAAGGACTTTTACCGATTGGCGAGACAGAGCGATCAGGCTGGAAAGGATGTGCAGCAGGTTAGGCTTGTTAAAGATAGGAATGTTAATGTTCTAACAAGTGAGGAAAGCATGATTGGAAGATGGAAGGAGTACTTTGAGGAGCTAATGAATGAAGAGAATGAAAGAGAAAGAAGAGTGGAGGTAATAGAAACTGTGGACCAGGAAGTGGGAAAGATTAGTGAGGGTGAAGTCCGGAAAGCTCTGAAAAGAATGAAGAAGGGGAAGGCAGTAGGACCTGATGACATACCAGTGGAGGTTTGGAAATGTCTTGGAGAGATGGCAGTGAGGTTTTTGACTCAAATATTTAATGGAATATTTGAGGGTGAGAAAATGCCTGAAGAATGGAGAAGAAGTGTGCTGGTTCCCATTTTTAAGAACAAGGGTGATGTACAGAGTTGTAGCAACTACAGGGGAATTAAGTTGATGAGCCACACAATGAAGATCTGGGAGAGAATTGTGGAAGGAAGGCTTAGACAAGAGCAGTGTTAATTTTGACAGCTATTTTTAATTTAGTTTTAGTCTTAGTCATGTGACTAAAACATAATTTAGTTTTAGTCATTACTTAATCATCAGAATTTTTTTTTGTTTTAGTCTAATTGTAGTTGACAAATCAATGAAAACATTTAGTCGACTAAATCTACAGTCAATTAAGTCGACTAACCCCAAAAATACACTACACGCGGTCCGTGTCCGCTCCGCTCCGCAGGTCGCAGCTGAGCGAGTCCAAAGTCCACTACCTCCGCTCAGCTCAGGTCCGCATGGATGCGCCGCTCCAAGACGCATGCGCGGGAATTGCGAGATTGCGCGATAAATCAAGTGATAAATAATGAAGTCAGAACAAAACAATTCATTCGGTGGAAGAAGGAGAACAACAGTAAAGGCTGCCTTGATCTTCTCTCGTAAATAAGCGACAGGACATGGTTTGAGCAACAGGAAGTGATGTTTACATTTCAGAATAAAATACTTTTTTATTTATTTATTTCTTGTATTGCGTTATTAGGTGTAGTCATAGTCATAAATATAATAGTTTAGTCATAGAATAGTGATAAATGATAGTTTGACAGCATTTTTGTACAAATAAATCCGTATAGAGCTAGGATTAGTCCGCCCGTGGTGATTTTATTTTGTAAATACGGAAGTTGTGCTCGTTCCTTTTCCTGTTGGTGCGACGTAATCTTCAAAAGTTGACTCCGGCACAGCTCCGTCGTCCGGCAGAAATAGAAAAATTTCTAATTTTGACGGACTGCCGTCCGCTCGCCGCAGCTCACCGCCGCCGTGCGGAGCCAGTGTACTTTATCTCATTGATTATAAGGGTGCGTATTTGCTGCGGAGGTCGGACCGGAGCGGGGCGGAGCCGCAACGCGTGTAGTGTATTTTTGGCGTGAGGCACTTCCTTATTCTTTGCACTCAGCGGAGAGAGAGGAGGAGGAGGGAGCGATCACTTGACTTTTGGCAAAAAAACAAAAGAAAACTCCAGATAAGGGATTAAGAAGGGGAAATTAATACATTTGTGTCACTCTGATGCATGCTCAATAATCCAGGTAGAAACATCTAAAAAAGCTAAGTCTGGTCCTCTGGACATTCAAAAAATAAAACAAAACAAAGCAAAAAATAATAATTTTTAAGTAAAGGAGTAAAGGAGGCCATCTTTGTGAAAAGAAACCGTCCATCATTAAACAGAGGTGGAGGCCTCCGGGTTCAACTGTCCCCCTCTTACAATGCTGTTATTGCTAGTATCACTCAGCCCTCTGTGAATAGCAAACAACCATCAGGGTGCTAATGATCCATCGTTAGGCTGATGGTCCTCCTTGATCATGTGAGCAGCTGGTTTCGGCTGTCATCAGCCAACTGGTTGATCCACTGTGAGAGGGTGCTATTTATAAGACTGAGCTGAATACAGCAGCTCAGACTGAGGAAGTCTTTCTGACGAAAGACGAAACGTTTCTACATTATTTTTGTTTGTTTGTTTTGTTTTGTTTTATTTTTTGAATGTCCAGAGGACCAGACTTAGCTTTTTTAGATTTGTGTCACATATAAAACAGTTCTGCATCGCTTTGCATCGCTTTGAATGAGAACATGCGAATGATCGCTGGTTGCGCGCTGGGACAGGTGGGGGCGTGGGTTATGGGCCAAAAACTCCGCCCCTTCTGTTCTCTGATTGGTCCGGTCAAAAATCAGCCGGAGAAATCCTTGTCTATGGGAGAAGTCCCAGACTGAGCAGTGAAGGGAAATGAGAATTGAGCGGAGCTGTGCAGGAAGGCGAGGGCCAGGCTAGTCCATCCCAGAATAAGAAAACAAATACAACCAAATACTTTTAGAACGCTGGGGTTCAATTAATAGATTTTGATGAAGTGAAAAGTATTCTTAAAATAAATAAGTTGCTAATCTGAAAATGATATTGATCAGCGGTGCTTGTATGGTACAGACTGTCGCACCGCGAGAGAGTGTGTGAGGGTGTGCACGGACAGAAAGGAAAAGTGCAGAGAATGATCTCTGCAGGGGCGTGGCTCTGCTTGACCCACTTTTATACTCACACAGCAGAAGATGTGACGTCAGAGTGAACAGTCATTGACCAATAAGAAAATGAAGCTGCAGTACCACAGTTCAACCCATAGGATTAGTATAAACACGTTTTTAGATCAAATATTGCCGATTTGAACAAATACGCACAAAAACATGAAAATTAACACAGACATAGTGCTATACAACATTTTACACACATTCTAGGGAGTTTATCAGATAAAAAAAAGTTAATTTTGAGGTTATTTTAGTTCCTCTTTAACACTAGCTTTGTCCCACAGGTATGGAACATGTCAACCGCTGTCCCGGTGCACAAAACAACACGTGCACTGAATGACTTCAGACCAACTGCCCTCACATCTGTATTCTGCAGATGTATGGAGCTCTTAGTGAGCAGGGAACTCACATCTGTTACAGCTGTTTGCCTATAGGACTAACCGAGGGGTGGAGAATGCTTCTCTCCCTCCTCAACAAGGTCCATAATCACTTAGACCTTCTGTTATAAAAGGGCAGGAAGTAGAGCAGGTGACTGATTTTAAATACCTCGGAACAATAATTGACAACAAGTTGACCTTTGACCCCAACACTGTCTGTATTTACAAAAAGCCAGACAGTGTCTCCACCTTCTGTATAAGCTAAGGAGTTTTAATGCAAACAGAATTACTCTGCGGCTGGTGTACAGGTCACTGGTTGAAAGTGTTGTTTCAGTTAATATTGTCTCAGGGTGTGGGAACTTCCAGCCAGAGACAGGAACAAGTTGTCCCGGGGGTCAAACTAGTTAGTAAAGTCATTGGTCATCAACAAATGACACACACCTGTACAGTCAGGTTCTGGGGGAAAAAGTCAATCCAGGTTTACAACGACCCAACTTCCACTGCATTCATGTTGGAACCATGTGGCAGAAGACTGCTGGTTCCTCTGGTGGAGATGAATGGAACAAAAAGTTATTTGTTCTCTCTGAACTTAACAAGGTCCTGTTTAAACACAGCAGCCTCACATGACAAACCACTGTCTGCTGGGACGTTTCCAGATGTTGATGTGTCGTGTGTTTTAGAATGTTTTTAACTGAATGTTTTTAATTGAGTTAGCAAAGTTTTTTAAAGTTTTTTTTAAATGGCATTTTTAACTTGTGTTGTTTTTATGAGCCAGATGCCAAAGACAAATCTCCATTTCATTGAATGTCAGAGTCAGAGAGTCTTTATTGTCATTTGCACCGCATGTGGTACATGTGATGAAAACGAGATTATGTACACAGGGTCCCAGTTACATCCAACAACAAATGCAAGAGAAAAACAGTAATAACATCTAGAATTAACTAAGAAAAACATCAACTAGTAATACACTAAGCCCTAATATAGTGGAAAAACATCATTATAAACAGCAGCACGAACATGAGTCTGTATGAGCAGATGGTCACAGATGAACACAGCAACAAGAAAACAGATCAGCATCAGCATGATGTGATATTTTGCAGTGTTTATTTTTATTTTATTTTTATTTATTCATGAGTCTAACAGCCTCAGGGTAGAAGCTGTTCCTCAGTCTAGTGGTTCTACATGTTGTTGTTATGGACAATAAAGTTGAACTGATTGATTGATTGATTGATTAGGATTTATCTCCACCACCTTCCAGTCCAGACTCAGAATTTCATGAAAGTCTCAGATCAAACCATAAAAAACCTTTTTTATGAGCTCTCATGCTCAGAGTTTAGCTTGTGGATGACTCACAGCTACTACCACCCCAGACTTGAGCTCAGTAACTGTCAGTGTTGAAATCCTGACGAGTGGGTGTGCCCCCCC
>JBBPBX010005715.1:38059-48380 GCA_038048925.1 Garcialebias charrua | reverse complement strand
TAATAATAATAATGAATTCAATTTATAAATTCTAGGGATGCACCGATCCACATTTCTCACTTCCGATCCGATACCGATACTTATTAACTCAGTATCGACCGATACCGATACTTTCCCGATCCGATACTGTTCAGGTATTTGACTCTGTATAATGAAACTTTTGCACCCAAACTATTCATTTTAACATTGTGTGAGATAAACCCAATGAAGACACTCTTAAGCCTTACAATAGGGAACCCCCTTATTGTAAGGCTTAAGAGTGTCTTCATTGGGTTTATCTCACACAATGTTAAAAAGGGCAGTCACAGATTGTGATTGAACACAAGTGCTCTTTGAAGCTGGATCGGAAAAGTATCGGCAGGTTTGATCCGATACCCGATACTTAAATAATGCTGGTATCGGATACCGATACCGATACTGGATCGGATCTGCCCCATCCCTAGTAATTTCCCTTAGAAACTTGCAACAAGGGAAGATTCACTTATCGTACATGTGTAATAGGATATTGTGGCAGATAAAACATATAAATTCAAATACAGTGTATAAATTGAACATTTTTTATCAAATAAAAAAAGCGGCATGTATCAGAGGCCATGAAGGTTAACTCTGTTATTAAAGTTAAAACTTAGACATGCAAACATCAAATATGAACCCATAAGCTAAATCAACAGCCACAAACTCACTCAAGTACCGTGGCCTGCTCTGGTTGAGCTTCAAAGCTGCTGTGACTACAAGCTGGCATCAAAGGAGAAACTCCATGAGAAATGAATGAAAGAAAAAAAAAATCTTTCACAGCTATCAGCTGTCTACAACACTCATTCAAATCAATTTACAAACCTGATCTTGGCTTTGGCTTGCTCTACTACCTCCTACAGAAAGTAAGACACCAGCCAAGCGAGAGAGGGAGAGAGAGAGAAACTGCCTAGAGAGATGGCTGAGAGACATGGGAACGTGTGAGATGTTTTACATTACCGCAAATGTACAGTAAACCAGAATGGGGTGTTGAGAGCAGCTTACGATAACACACCTCTGGTCTGGGCTGATGCCACAGAGTCATATTACACAGCTCCCTTCCTGGTCCACCACACTGTTCAACTTTCTCTCTCTTTTACTGTATGCTGCAAGCCATCCTGGAAATACCACCTTATACTGTAGCCACAGTTAAACTTTTTTCATATTCTCTTACTACATTTTCTATCAGTTTACTCCCAATTTTCTTTTGTTTTTCTCCTGCCATTCTCTTGCTGCCCATTCAACCTTTAGGAAACAAGGGTATCTGAGGTGCTGATTGCTGGGAAATACACCAAGTACGTAGTGGGATATTTGTGTGAATGTTTATGAAGCATTCACACTATTGAGATCCATTTTTCGGCATTTTCTCGTTCCACAATTTTTGTGCTATTTCAACAAATCATGTATCAAAAATTTCAGCTTTTTCAAGACAATCTTGCTATGGCTTTTGGTATTGGTGCAACTTTAGCTTTTTTGAATTATTTAGCCTTTTCTGCCATTTATTTCCTCATAGAAAATGAATTGAGCTCATTTTACATTCTTCAAATCTGTTTACAACCTTTTCCTTTAACTCCTTTCACAATTTGGTCTACTTCAGCTTTTTTCAGCTTCCTCGTGAAAATTAAAAAAAAACTTTTTCAGCTACTTTTAGCTAATTTCAGCTGTTTTTTAAGATGTTTTGAGATTCTTTTAGATTATTTCTGCTAACATTTTATTGCTTCTTCTAATTTCTGTCTGCTAATTTCAGTTTGTTATGTTTTCAGCTTATTTATGCAAGTGTCAGCTTTTTTTGCCATTTCAGCTACTATTTAACTGTATTATGTTAATTTTAGCTTTTTCAGCTAATTCCACATTTTTGTACTCATTTAAACTTTTGCAGCCTAATTCAGCAAACAAAATTGCTCTCTTCACTTACTTCAGGTAATGTAAACAAACTTGTGTTTTGTTTTTGTTTTTTGGCTACTTTTCAGTGGATTTTTAATAATTTCAGCTTTTTTTCTGATAATTTCCACTTTTTTGTGCTAATTTCTGCTTCTTTCAGCCTAAACAGGCAGACGTGTGTTCTTTCTGATTTATTCTGCTAATTTAAACTTGTTTTACCTTTTCAGTTACCTTTTATCGTTTTTAGCAAATTCCAGCTGTTTTCTGATAAATTCAGTTTTTTGTGCTAATTTCTGCTAGTTTCCGCCTAATTAAATAATTTCTGCTAATTTCAGCTTTATGCTTCTTTCAATTATAGTTTCAGTCATTTCAGTTACTATTTAGCTGTATTATGCTAATGTTTTTTTTAAGCTATTTTCACATTTTTAAGCTCATTTCTGCTCTTTCCACTTTTTTTGGTAGCATATGCCTTTCTGCCCTTTCAGCTACTTTTCAGCAGTTTTTTGTGCTAATTTCAGCTAATTTAACTATTTTTTGTGGTAATTTCTGCCTATTTAAACCTGATTCAGCAAATATGTGTTATTTCTGCTTTCTTCTGCTAATTTAGGCATGCTCTTCCATTTCAAATACAAAGTACAATTTTGCATTTTTTTTTTGCTAAACAGACGTTTTTCTGCAATTTTTTCCGCAATAAGCATTCACAATGCATTTTATTATTACTCAGCAATGTTGATGATGTTGACCCTTCACAAAAGGCCAACATTAAGCAGCCAATCAAATAAGAGGACAGCAGATATTTCCTTACATGTCTCAAAGGGTGAGGAGCAGAAGGTAGACGAAGGAATGATGAGTGGAGTAATAATAGTGAAGGAAATTAAGGAGCGAAATAGTTATAACATGCATAAATAAGACTTGTGAAGATGACTGACACAAGCTTACCCAGTTGGTCACGTGCTGATACACACAACCACATATTACCACACATGTTATTTTCCTAGAAATAGTGAAACTTCAACATCCTTTAACTCTGTCTTTGGGTTCTGTGCTTCTTTCTTGTTCTTTCAGGAGTTTATTCTTAGGGGTAATTTAAAGTGCAGTCAGCTACACACAAAATCTCCTCCTAATAGAAGTGTCAAAAGTATTTGAATGGCGAGTGATGCTTTTTTTTCTCCCCACCTCATTCTAGAACAACAATCATAATTCCAGATGACACCCACCTACCTATGGATGTCATCAATATACAAGTGCAATTACTTCTTATGCAAACATGTACAATGTCAGCCGGTGCCACTTACAATCCCATTTACCACTGAGTGATACCACCCACGCATTGTCTGACACTGGCTGTATGCATTTTATAATAGAAAATGTCACAAGGGAACATTTACCACGCCGCCATTATTTGATTACAGTGTGCAAGAATGATACAGTTGTCAGTGCAATATTAAATACACCAAGCAAGCAGGGCTTTTCACGTTGAATTTGCACTTTAAGCGACAACAGCGCAGCAGTCGGAGAAATTGCAGTGTCAACAGCAATGAGCCTTAATGTCATTTTGTGGGAGAATTTCACTCAGAACACATGAGCTAAAAGGAAGTATCACAGAGCAATGTAAATAATTGACATTATGCTCATAAATAATGTTTCCTAAATATGTCATAGATTATTACTTGTTAAACAAGTTGAAAACAACATTTTCTGAGGAAAAGACATTTTGATGGGGGTGTTATGGGTATAAAATATGAATTTAGACATCTAGTGGGAACAATAATATCAGTTTTTTAAATATGAAATATGAGCAAAGCAAATATATTTTATATTAATTTGTCTCCTGGATGTTGTGGCATTACCTTTTTTGTTCAGTAAGTGGAGGACACAGATATGTGCTGTTCTGTAAAGAAACGTAAATTGGATCTAAACATTCAAAAGCTCCTTTCTTATAAAAGTTGTTCTTTTTGTTGCCTGTTGCTATAATAAATATTTTCCCGGCGTGGCGGCTATGAGTGTGCTACGGATGCTTTATGGTGCTCCTGCCACGGAGCTGAAACTTGTCACGTTGTGTTTCCCTGTAGATGCGCTGAGTTTTGGAAAGGAACAAAAACGAGATCCAATTTTTGTTATAAAAACGTCTTGTCAACTGTGACTGGTGTGTGTACGATCCAGTGTGCGCCTGCTGAATCTGTCAGGGAGCAAAGCAGCTGAGGGGCTCAGGGCTTTTTTTTATTCTTCCCCTTTTTAATGGAGACAGAGACAGAAAAGCATTGAAAAAAATGCAGCTTGTTTAAAAGTGTGTGCATGTGGGTAAATTCAGAAAAT
The DNA here is from genome assembly GCA_038048925.1 of Garcialebias charrua. NCBI lineage: Eukaryota > Metazoa > Chordata > Actinopteri > Cyprinodontiformes > Rivulidae > Garcialebias > Garcialebias charrua. Next base: position 44,171 of record JBBPBX010005715.1, on the reverse strand, counting down.
GTTGGCAAGCGTGAAAGTACCTCTCTTACATTTTATTACATGACAGGCCAAGCCGTGTCAGTCCTCTCATGTGCCTTGCACACTTTCACACACAAACTGTACAGCATCATGTGTGTATATTCATGTTTTTAATAGATGTTTGAATACAGTATATTTAATTAATGCATAAACCTATATAACATATAAGTGCAAACAAATAAATTAAGGTAAGTTTTTGTTTGATTAGGCCAAGATTGTTTTGTGAAATAAAAATTTAAATCAAAAAGCCCTAAAAGCTTGCACATTATTTACAGTCTTGAATCTTTTAATTATACACACATACTGTATTCCAGTCAATTTTTTTTATCATCAGACATGTGCTTCTTCAAGCTCAAACAACAAAAAGTGCATTAAAACTTTTTAAACTCTATAAACAAACTGTTCAACTCCTCCCCGTACAGTATAAACAGAGCCTTAAAAATCTGTGGCACCCGTCCATTCCATCCACATATGTATGTATGTATGTATGTATGTATGTATGTATGTATGTATGTATGTATGTATGTATGTATGTATGTATGTATGTATGTATGTATGTATGTATGTATGTATGTATGTATGTATGTATGTATGTATGTATGTATGTATCTATCTATTATTATTATCTATCTATCTATCTATCTATCTATCTATCTATCTATCTATCTATCTATCTATCTATCTATCTATCTATCTATCTATCTATCTATCTATCTATCTATCTATCTATCTATCTATCTATCTATCTATCTATCTATCTATCTATCTATCTATCTATCTATCTATCTATCTGTCTGTCTGTCTGTCTGTCTGTCTGTCTGTCTGTCTGTCTGTCTGTCTGTCTGTCTGTCTGTCTGTCTGTCTGTCTGTCTGTCTGTCTGTCTGTCTGTCTGTCTGTCTGTCTGTCTGTCTGTCTATCTATCTATCTATCTATCTATCTATCTATCTATCTATCTATCTATCTATCTATCTATCTATCTATCTATCTATCTATCTATCTATCTATCTATCTATCTATCTATCTATCTATCTATCTATCTATCTATCTATCTATCTATCTATCTATCTATCTATCTATCTATCTATCTATCTATCTATCTATCTATCTATCTATCTATCTATCTATCTATCTATCTATCTATCTATCTATCTATCTATCTATCTATCTATCTATCTATCTATCTATCTATCTATCTATCTATCTATCTATCTATCTATCTATCTATCTATCTATCTATCTATCTATCTATCTATCTATCTATCTATCTATCTATCTATCTATCTATCTATCTATCTATCTATCTATCTATCTATCTATCTATCTATCTATCTATCTATCTATCTATCTATCTATCTATCTATCTATCTATCTATCTATCATCTATCTATCTATCATCATTATCTACATTTCAAAAGTATATACTTTTACTTTGGTACTGAGAGTCTGGATATGAGTTGTCACCAAAACTGCTTCCTCTTCTCTTTTAAATATGCAAAAAATATATTTTAAGTTATCAACAAAATGAATATTTTAAAGCCAGAACTAAGTTTAAGACATGCTGATTTTTTATTCTTTTAGATGTTACCTAGTGTTTTTTCCATCAGTTTGACTTGCAAAAGTCTGACAGACATGGGTTTATTGTAAATTACATTATAATTTCTTAGCTGTGATGATACTAAATAAAAACAGTGACAAGACTTATAGCTGCAATTTACAAATGAGCCTTTCTATTGTTCAAACCAGGGGTCACCAACCTTTTTGAAACTGAGAGCTACTTCGTGGGTACGGAGTCATACAAAGGGCACCAGTTTGATAAACTCTTCGGAAGTAACACATTTGCTCAGTTTGCCTCTTAATTATACATTATTAATGAATTATGATAATCATATGAAGATGCATCAGGTTAATGATTTCTCACAAATAATGTATAAAAAACATATTTTAAGATAGACATTTTAAAATATTTATAGATACAAAAAAGAATAACAACTTAATCAAATGAAATTTTAAATGCAGCTTAGTAGTGAGTTGTGCTATTTTTAGAACAGGTCCACGGGCACCTCAAATGGTCCTTGGGGGGCGGCCGGGTGCCCGCGGGCACCGTGTTGGTGACCCGTGGTTTAAACACACTTCTATCTCTGAGTGAAACAGAAAGTCGCCTCGTTTTTAGTAGCCAAAAATACAGGAAACGTTTGAACCCCTGATGGTCAATCAAAAAGATTTACCACCATGAACAGAGGGAAACTCAAAGCTAACTACAGTACGCTGCAAGTATAGTGTGTCTCTATGCTTTTTGTGGGAAAAAAGGTCTGAGTGTCCTGCAGACAGCTCCACTCTGTATTCCAGACGGTGGTTGGTTATCGTGGCTGAGTAGGTGTGTGTTTGTGTGTGTTTGCTGATGTCCGAAGCAACAGTCGATACTATTGAAATGTACTCATTCATGTCTGGCCGTGAGGCAAAGCTCAAATGTCCTTGTGAATAAGAATCACTCTCATTTATCTCTCCGCTTTCTCCTCTCACATATTATTTGTCCCGGTCTTTACTTTCAGCTGTTAAAGCCCGAACGTTGTTTCCAAATGCCTTTCAAATATCCAATCTCGTGTTTCCGTCCTCCATCCATCCCCCACTCCACCGTCTTTCTTCCGATATGAAATCCGTAACTAAGTTATTCGCAGCAGTCAACAGCTGCTGCTGAAGCAGGAGATGTGCAACAGCAGAGAGAAATATTACTGTAAGATTTAATAACACACACTCGTAGATCAATGTGACGTGGACAGTGACACATGGGGAATATTCAGCAGCGAAATCAATAACGATTGGAAAAGCTTGAATGCAGCAGTTCACTGAAAACAAATATATTTAAGGTGCCTTCCAAGGGAGACGGAAGCACGTTTGGTTGTTTTTGCTAAAATTAAAAGCAGTGCAATGTTGTTCCTTTTTCGTAAGCTTCGGTAAATGTCTACAAAATGAATGTTTACTACTTAAATCAGACTTTGTGAAAGTGGAAACAGTCACATCCAAAGACAGCCCTGATCTGAGGATTTCTGCTCATGGCTAAACCAGTAGGACCCCCAGTTGAGTGGTGCCAAATAATTCATGGGACCAGACAGGGCTAAACCATCCCATTGCTCATAAATTACCACCTACAAACTACACTTGTGGTCCGCTGGCAAATCAGTTTCCCAAATGTTGTTTTTTTATATAATTTTCCCTGAGATGTTGTTAACTTTTCTGCTGCCCTTGGGTCAAAATGTCCCACAAGGCATTCATTTTAAAAACTGAGGCCTCATGAGTCATTTTGACCCAAGGGCAGCCGGAGGGTTAAAAAAAAGCTTGTTATTTTACAGACCTGTGGATCCAGAGAATAGAAAACAGAAAGCACTTTGTTTCTCTCTGAAACACCACACAGTGTTTGTGTAGTTTCAAATGATTGGTTTGAAAAAGTTAAATATCAAATATTAAATCCAGCAAAGTTCTCTAGATGGTTTCTTTTGTTGAAATGTTTCGTCTTTCATCCAAAGGACTTCATCAGTCCAAGGAGCCACAGCAAGATCAGTCTAATACGCCTCACATAGTGGGTCAGCCATCCTCTCCCACTGCCTCTGGCGAGTCGGCGGGGGAGAGAGCGGACTCCAGAAACCATCTTAGCACCATCATGGTTGACCCACGATGTAAGGTGCTATTTATAAGATTGAGTTTGTTGTTGCTCCATGGACTGATGAAGTCTTTTTGATGAACACCCGCTTCAGATGTTATCAACCATTAAATGGCCATTATCAGTTACTATCATCCCCATACGTAGTAGTCAGATTGCCCCTCCTGTACCTCCTAGAAGGTTTAAAGGTACATTGTCACCATTACAAGCGATGACAGCAGGCTCCGTCTTTAGCTACGTGTTAAAGTTTAGAGTAAAGCCTCTGGCGTTAGGTTTAGGGTCTTGGTTAGGTTTAGGCACAAGGGTAAGGGGGTTAGGTTTAGGGTTGGTCCTCTGGGTCAGGTTTAAGGTTAGGTTTAGGAAAAAGGTTACATAAACTGAAAAAAACCTAAAACACAACAATTCTGGGTTCACGGAAACACGCTGCCTACTCACAGCGATAATAACGCTGATAACGTTCTTTTAATCCTGCTAGGAGGTAGATTGGACAGTTTCGCCGCTATATATGGGGATGGACTGACAACGTCTGAACCCGCTGAGATGAAAGACGAAATATTTCAACACAAAGAAATCATCCAGAGGAGCTGACTGAACTTTGCTGGCTTTTAATCTGGATTATTGAGCATGAACTTTGATCAATTATTAAAGTTTATTTTAAAGCACGACTGAAATTCCCATTGTAGATCGTGTTGTGAGATCAGTTGGGTCTACTGACGTGAAGGCCATCATCTGGTGCAAACATTGAGATTCATGTTAAAATGCTTTAAAACACTATTTGTATGGCACATTGGATTATTGTAATGTCTGACAGTTGAACAAGTTATTCCACGTAACTGTCTGTGTGTGGTACCAGCTACTCTCCATGCGAGACTTGCATTGCCGAGGAGTGTGACGTAGCACCAGCCAGACGGAGTTTGAACTCCAGGCCAACTTAGTTGGAAAATCTGTTGAAAATCTGTTGCCGTGTAACCTTTTCACCCGCAGCTTGTTCTCTGTACTAATCTCTTGCAGAGGTAATATATGAAATGTGTGGATACTTCTTTAACGTTGGCTAAAGTGGAATCTGTTCTGATTATGATCGGGGTCAAAGGTCGGGGGACAGAACGCTGCCACCGCTGCTGGGATTTTGGGAGCATTCGTAATGTCAGCCGTGCTCCCGCGGCGTGTCCATTTCCACACGGCTCCCCCATGTCAGCTGTGTTTCTTGCCTGCGTGACTCACACAGAGAGAAAAATTATAACCAGGCTACACAAATAGCGCCTGTCTGCAATCGATGAGCGCAAATGCACCAACGGTGTTCTTCGTGGGGAGACGAGGTGGTGGTGGGGGTGTATTAGCTTATTTTCCAAGCAGGGAGCTTGTGATCCAGCTCCTATAGTGTAACTGACAAATGAAGGAGGGGAGGGCTGGAGGCAGAAACCTGAGGGAGATATGATATGAGGGAAGAGGTGGTGAAGGCACACACACACAGAGGGAAGGAGACAGAGAGTAATATGAAGAATAGAAAGTATCTGACATCCGACACAACTCTCCCCCATTAGGCTAATTCTTTGACTTTCTCTGGTTGCCAATAGCGTCTCCGAGTGATATTTCCTCCTGTAAGGGCATTACAGAGGCTGCCTTCTCCAATGCACTCAAACCATTAAACATGGGGCCGCCTCCCCTCCGTGGACTGATTTCCTTCCAATAGAAAATGACTGAATGTGAGCTACTCTCCTTTCCTGTCATCAATAACAGGAATAATTGTGTCTGCATCCATATCAGGAGAGAGGGATGAACTTCAAAATCATGGAGAAAAATTTCCTTAGTCTGGCCAAGATGATCCAACTAATAATAAAACAAGTGCTTTTTGTATTTTATATATATATGAAACAACATGTGCTTTAAAACTGCTACAAAAGTACACATTTGCATTTTATGATGAGAGACAGCTCAAATGGTTTCTGAGAAACTCGAAGAAATCAGCATGCAGCCAAACGAACAGGACAACGAGAACTTCTCAGCCGAGCTCTAACACAGAACGTTAGACAAATCAATCAAAATATCTCCAAAATAATAATAATAATAAGAATAAATAAATACAAAAATCACAACGTTGCGGACAGGCTGCAATTTGCAGGAGAAGGAGGGAGAGAGACAACCCTGAAGCATCACACGAATCCATCTGCGCTTTTAATCATGATGATTACAAGCAGATATCTATCCATCTATTTATTTATTTATTTATTTATTTATATATTTATATATTTACAGGAGTCAATCTTATTCTATGGATTATTATCGCAACAAAAAATAAATAAAAAATCTTAATGGGGGGGGGGGCTGTTTTTAATAAAGAAGTAGGATTTAGCACATATTGATGGGACTTAATGGACTAAAGAGGGTCATCAAACCAGTCGCGACCGAGCGGCTCGTGCTTAATGTACTATCAGTCCCTT